>VZTL01015992.1:28796-72093 GCA_013400535.1 Scopus umbretta
CCCCCCGCCACCCTGCCAGGTGATTGCCGCAATTTTCCTGGGGAAGGTGTAACGCTACAAGCTGTCAGCACCGCCAGCCCTACCTACCAAGCTGTCATCGCCTCCCGTTAGCACACTGGGCTACAGTTGCTTCATGAAGCTGAAAATAACCCGGTGCCAGAAGGAAAGGGGGAAGCGGGCGGCGAGCGGTGCTGCTCCGTGCGGGGACGATGCGGCTCCGCCAGTCCTCCCCATCCAGCACCAGCAAGGAAAGTCACCTCCGCTGGGGGCTTCTCTGCCCGGCTCGGGTTTAAACCGCTCTCAGAGGCAAACGTCTCCTGTAAAATACCTTCAACCTGGGTTGTTATCTGCTGTTTTGGTCGTTTGCATCACCGTGACGTCCCGCCTGGCATTTGTGCCACATAAAGTGCTCATCCATGCTGCCGAGGAGGACAGCCGGGTGCTTGCAACTAGAAAATGGGTTTCCTTTGGTTTTAAAGCTCTACAGAACTTCATCGTCACAGCTGCCGTTATCCAGGCCAGGCACGTACACACACATACATTGCTCACCCCGGCTTTTAAGGCACCCACGATCTTCTCCATCCCCAGGCTGGTGCTCCTGAGGTTGTTTTCTGGGTGAGTGGGAAGGGGAGGAAGGGAGATGGGGAGGGAGCTGCACCGGGCAGAGCAAGGAGGTCAGGGACTGCTCGGCCCCGAGGCCGCAATAACCAACATCTCCTCTCTATAACCACCAGGAGCATCTCAGGAGCTTCGCCAACAGCCCCGGGCTGCAGCACTGGCGCCGGGGCTGCTCGCCAGCCATGCGTGTTACCGGCCCGGCGGATGCCCCAGCCAGGTCTCACCAGCACCTCGCTTGAGGCTGTGTGGCCTCCCCAAAAAGTGGGAGACGTGGGTGTCTCGCCCCAAGCAGCGCTGGCAACCGCTGCCGCCGGCGGCTCAGCAGCACCGGCTTCCAAGATCAACACTGCCATCGGAGCGGGGGACGACGTGGGTCTTACACCGACCCTGTTCTCCCACAGAAAGAGCCTCTGAGCAATGAATGAAGTGTCGGGAAAGAAATTACTCAAATACCGGAGGAAGGAAAACACAGGAGGCAGTTATGGGGTCCATGAAATGCAAACAGAGCTCATGCGCCTGGTGCGGAGCCGGAGCTGGGTTATACGCGGTGGTGCCACGTCAGGGAGCTCAAACTCATCCGCTATTTTATTTTTTTTTTAGATTTTCTCTATGGAGGCATTGAGTAATTTGCAGGTGCCCCTGCACCCTTCGTCAGGCCGACGTGCCGCAGGGCCTGCCTGCAGCAGCATTCCCTGTTCGGAGGGGATGGCTCCCGGCGGGTACCACGAGGCCCTTGTTTCCAGGGTCTGCCTTCCCAGCTCTTCCTCTTCTCAGCCACTAATGGAGAGGAATATTTACATAGCCCCAATCCCAATTTTGCAATAACAACAGCGCTTAGATGGTGCACTGGAAGTCTACAGCTTTAGCAGACTATTCTGCTTTTACTCTCTTTGGCGTGAAAAAAAGCTTCTACAAGCAGGTTCAGAAATATTGGTTATCCTACCAAGTCACTTCACACCACAGCATTACACAAACAAACCAGAAAAAAGCAAGAAGGAGGCTTTGAGTCATTAATATTAGTGCTGCGTTTGGATTCTGTAGAGTTAATTTGGTTTTACTCGCAGTTTTGCTCTTATCTTTGGAGCTCTCTAGCTGCTCCAACAACTGAGAGGATTTTCAGTGCGTTTCCCCAAATGCAAAAGAAAAAGCTCTATTATCACCCACTGATGGGAGCCCCCCCTGGTGCTACAGAGCTCCAGGGAGATGATGGAGACATACCCAATCCATAGCACGGCTATGCATGGAATCAGAGAGCAGTGATGCTCTCCAAGGCTCGACCGTCCCATCCACGTGCAGCATCCTGCACCACTCTTCACACGGGGCTCGGTCCCAGCGCAGCCTCCCAGCCCGTTCCCATTCTGAACATGAGCCAGCAGTGTGCCCAGGTGGCCNACGATAACTGAAGGAAATCTTCATTTCCTGCCAAGAACAACTATTTTCCCTAACAGACACTGAACCCTTCGCTATGAGCTGGAGAAATCCATTCGCTCAGACAGGTCATTAGGCAGCCCCACGAGCGATCACTGAGTATTTATTTATTTCCAGGTTGTCCATCCCTCCTGTGCCCAGCCTTTTGCAGCCTCCCTGGCTTCTTGTCCGTATCCCAGGAGACCAGAGGCCGTTCCCTGCCATGGCAGAGCATCCCTGGGGCACCACAGGGTGCTTATGCCGACACGTTGGGTGCTGCTGAGAACCTAGCAGAGATGGTGGCACGGGAGCCAGGCTGCTTTCACGATGATGCTATTGCAATGCCACAGATTTAACCAGAGTGGTTCTGGCAGGAGCAATGGTGAGCCTGAACCCGGCTCGTCCCCAGAGCTGGCAAAACGTCAGTGTTCGGAGGGGCTCATCTTTGGGGAAATTCAGAGATGCTGGTATTTCAACTTGTCCCAAGTTAGGATGAAACAGCACTAATATGGAATTATTTTTTTTTTAAACCACATTTTTTGAGATTCTCAGCCCTATAGCATTTTTGTATTATTTGCATCATTTTCAGTGCAGAAATAATATTTCTATTCTACTATTGTGGTCTCACTTCATGCCCTGAATTATAAAGCAAGACCTTATAGAAATTAAAACCAAACTTTTAAAAATCTCTCATTCAATTCCTTTAGCAAAGTGCTTTCTGAAACTCTCTCGATTCACCGAATCAGCCCATTTCAGGGGAAACCTGGTCTCCAGCTGAACACTTCCACCTGACTTCTCCTGCTATAATTCACATAGCCGTACCAGCAGATGCCCGGCATTACGTCCCACACCAATCTTGTCACCTGCACGGTGACAGTGTCACCTCATTGACGCCACCTCCCCGGCAGTGACATGAAGCCTTTATTCACACCAGCACTTTGATTAATATATGCCCTGAAGTGCTGGAGACAAATAGGCGATTCCCTGTCGGGATGGTATCACTGCAGCGGGACACTGTGTCCTCCGCACCGAGGAGGTGCAGAGCGGGACGGATCGCAGCGATGAAGAACTGGGGTGGCTGGAGGATCTCATAGCTTCAGCAGCGCCGTTAAAGAAACTACCAGCACATAAAGGGATAAAATCATATTGTGGATGACCATAAATCCAGAATTTAATGAAAGGCAGCGCTGCGATGTGTAAACCTGGGACATCAAACGCAAGGCAGGCGGTGCAAGGGTGCACCTAATCCCAAACAGTTCCCTGTGCCAGCATCTCCCCTCCTGCAACACATCAGGAGCAGGCTTAGTAAACATTGACTAATTTCAGGTGATAATGGTAGCCTGCTTTTCCCCAGGCATCAAATTAATGTTGGGTTGGATTAAAAATGCAAGGGGAGTAAGTAATCTGGAGTCACATACCCATAACTGCTCCTAAGGAATCATTTCCTAAGTGAGTGCTCAATGGCTGGGATTGCCCCCATCTTGTCATGGCGGGGAAAACTCATGGAGCATCTCCCCAGCCCAGGCACAGCCTCTGGCTCGGTTTTTCCAAGTTCAAGCTGGGACCCGGGGTACCTCCCTCCGGAGAGGGGACCTGCGACGAGCCATGGCTCGCGCGGTGATTTACGATGCGCAGGCGGCGTGTGGCAAGCCACCATCCTCCAGATAACACCCTCAAAGCGCTGAGCAAATGCCCGTTGATCCCCGCGCCTCGAACGCGAGGCAGGCGGCAGCCCCATGATGAAAACGGGCAGAAAACCCAGGGAGCAGGTGACAAACCCACCCGAGCAGGGCACCCCGAGAGCAGGGCAGACCCCCCGCATGGTGCATGGGTGCTCCCCGGGGCAGCCGAGGCCACCTCCCACCATGGGCACCTGCGCCCACCGTCGCACCAGCGCCGTGGCCTCCTGCAAATCAAAGGCGGGCTTGAAGTACACATCACTTTTCTGACGCAGGCTCCATTTCAGGCTAATCCTCAGCACCTTTCTCTTGAAAAGAAAACTGAACTGCCCTCCTGCTTTATTTAGTGCCGCTTTCTGCAATTGTCCTGGTTCCAGCTGTTTACACCAGTCAAGGACTTTTCAGCTTCCCATGCTCTGCCAGGTGCACAAGGAGCTGGGAGGGAATGCAGGCAGGACAGCTGATCCCAATTAGCCTCAGGGCTATTCCATACCACCTGATGGCAAGCTCAGTATAGAAAGTGGAGGAGTTGGCCAGGGGAGGGAGTGATTGCTGCTTGGGGGCAGGCTGGGCATCGGGTGGTGAGCAATTGCGTTGTGTATCACTTGTTTTGCATATTCTGTTGTTATTATTGTTATTTTCTCTTTCTCTGCTGTCCTATTAAACTGTCTTTATCTCAACCCACAGGTTTTAGGGTTTGATTGGTTTTTTTTTTTCCCCCCTGATTCTCTCCCCCATTCCACTGGGGCAGGGGGAGGGTGAGCGAGCGGCTGTGTGGGGCTTGGTTGCCAATCAGGGTTAAACCACAACAACAATGCTTTGGGAGAGTTTTGCACGGCAAGAGACTCCCACGTAACATCTGACCATCACTACTAACATTTTGCGTTGAAAAAATACTTTGTACAAAACCACCAGCTGCTCAGGAGGCCACGGCCCTGTTTCCCTGTGCCCGAAGGAGCTGTTCCCACTGCTGCGCTGGGATTAGCCGCAGATCCAAAATCTGCACCCTGCTCCATTCTTTGAACGCCTCCGACATCCTCTGGCAGAAGAAAACGTGATCGATGAAGCACCTTCGAGGGGAGAAAAAACTGACCACCACCTGCAAATCCTGCCGCCGCTGCATTCACCTGAACTGTGGGAGGGAGCAGCGAGTCTGGACATCTGGAGTGCTGGGGTTTGAGTGGGCTTTTTTTTTTTTTAAAAGCCCATGAACAACTGCTTTTGGCCGCCACTTCTGAGCATGTCGATTCGTTCGAGGATGAATCTCTGTGCTTTATCGAAGCCGTTCTTTGGGTCCACATTGCATACAAGCCTGGGCACCGGAGGGTTAACAGCATGTGGCAAATCAGATGTGTGTCTTCGGGATACAATCGGATTTTATGTGCGATTAGGACAGACACTGCCAAGCTTTGTTTGTGTTTCCAGCCTTGTCCGCCCATGAGTGAACAAGGGGGCAACACCCGGCCCTGCGTCCCTGGACCCCACAGCAGGATGGAGCTGGGAGCAGGGGATGGAGCTGGGAGCAGGAGATGGAGCAGGGGATGGAACTGGGAGCAGAGGATGGAGCTGGGGATGGAGCCAGGAGCAGGGGATGCACCTGGGAGCAGAGGATGAAGCTGGGAGCAGGGGATGGCCCTTGGTACCACTGGGCCCCTGGGCACTTGGATCCCCCTCACTCGGGCACAGGATGCTGCCGGAGGAGCCCATCCACGTGCACAAGTCTCAACCCATGCTGGAAAAGTGATTTCATGGCAGAAACTCCCACGTCCCTGGGCACAGCCCATTTTTGCTTCCACGGCTGAATTTATTTTCAGCCCATTGTGTTTGGTGAGTCACAAATTTATAACTGGGGCAGATGGGACCATTTCGACTGTAAAATCAAAACCATGGATGTCATTGCATTACACGTTATTGCTATTAAAAGCTCTGTCGGGTAACTAAAATAGAGCCTGCTACAATAAATCACCTCCTACAAGCATCCTCTGACTACACCGAAGTACCTTGCCTGAAATGGTCACTCCGGAGCTGCACCAACAAATCAGCCTTTTATAGAGAGACGGATCTTTTCTGTGTGCTCCTTCTGGCAGCGATATGACCCGGTACCTAAAAGCAAGGTTTTATTGCTGTGGGTAGCACCCAAATTACATCCTACTCGAGGCAGCACGGCCTCAGGAGCTTGTGGACAGGGAGAGGTGAAAAAGATGCATTGCCTTCGTTTTTCCATTTGGGAAACTGAGGCGGGGAAACCTGCCTGAAAGACATTTGCAGAGGAGGCAGGAATGGAGCTGATGCATATGAGGTCCAGTCCAGCGCCATAACTTCAAAAGCATCCACTCCTCTTAACATATTGCCTTCTATACATTAAAACATATATGCACTTGGATCTGATAAAACTTTTAGACCAGGCCAATCTATGATGCCCAACAAAAGCTTTTGGTTTTAGCGCATCATAAGGCAAAACTGATGCAAAACATCTCTGAAAGCAATGGGAATATTTCAGGGATGGAGTTCCTCGCAGCGTACGAGCATTCCTCCGGCATCGCAGGCAGGAGGGTGTCAGCAGCACGGGCTTGTGCCAGCGGGCAACCTCAACGAGTACCACTTGGCCTACCCTGCCTTGGTGGACACCAGCCGAGACGAAGTTTGCTATACTTCAATGCATACAGAGATTTGTTTGTCAAAGGAATAGGGAGGGAAAAAACCCCATGCCAGGAGTAAACATCATTATGAACCTGATGTCCAATATTGACTTGAATTTTCTTCAACTACTTGTGTTTTTAATAAAAAAAAAATAATACTGGGGCAATGAATGACGATGGCAGCATGTGTAATAGCCTGACCAAAGTTAAATCCAGCCGGCCGCCGAGGTCCTCTGCACCCTCCAAACTGAATCATCTTCTTTTGATCCTGAACTGATGGCTTTTTCCCACCCAGCCCCAAACTGACCTTTGCAGGCTCTCATTCATGTTTATTTTATTTTAAAAAACACTGGGGCTTGGAAGCTGGAATCTGCCTCAGAAGTTACATCAATAGTAAACTATTTCCTGGGATACAACTGGAATTTAAAACCTCCAGTTTTTCGCCTGTCACTACCTTTTGGCAAGATTTCCCACCAGCTTGAGTGGGTGCTGACGCCGACCGAGATCAGTGCCACCTCTCCTGCACTCACCAGCGAGTCTGAAAGCTGCCAAAATTTAAACAGAAAATTGTCTCACGTGGAAATTTGGAGAATTTTACCCCTGAGGGAAAGAGCTGGGTGGTCAGAGAGGAGAGGCCGCTTCTCCCATCCTGCAGTTTGAAACTTCTCCCCACTCAGCATCAAGACCAGCCTGAAACATTTCCAAGCTGGTGGGCTGTTTACTTCAGCTTTGGGAGTGTACAAGCTCCTTTGTGCATGGATCCTCAGGGAAACGGCCATTACTCCTTAGTTTGGAAGGGACAACAAGGCAGAGGACAGCCTGGCCCCCAACCATCAAGAGCATTACACACCCCACTCCTCCGGATCTTCAACCCAGGCTGAAGCTGTGGTTTTAATCCTGAAAAACACAAGAACCACCATCCACATTTCAGGAGGACGCTCTTGTGATTCCTAGTGCAGATGACTCCATCCTGCAAAGGCACGTGCTCCTTGGAGGACAGTGAAGTCACCCCATGAATGGCGCTGTCTGTCTACAGCAGCCAGCACACAACGTGAATAGTCCCGTTGTACCCGGCTCCAACAACCCAGCATCCTTCCCGTAACAGGCGTCTCTCAGGCACAAAGTCTCCTCTATAGCTCTTCCTTATCAAGCACACCCAGTGCTTCATCCTCACCACCATCTAAGCTTGCATCCACTGCTGCCAGCATCCTCTCATCCAACCTTCACAGCCCACCCGCAGGGCAGATAGCTATTTATGGTGAATTCATAACCACGAGAAGCTCTCCAAAACCCTGGGGAGACGCAAGGACATATTGTATTTTAATTGCCTTATTTGTTCTACAGCAACTACTCTCTGTCCCGTATACTCTGTCCCCATACTATATAATAAGGAGCTCCACAGAGCAGGAGAAGTAGTTTGCCAGCTGTCTGGGACTCCTCAGCGTTCGTGGGTACAACCCTTGCAGGAAAGTAAACTGATGTTAGAGAAAACTCAGGAGGCGAAGACATCACCAGTACAGTATTTGTTATGAGAGATGTAGCTCTTCAAGCTGCAAATGCTTTGAAGGCTCGCAGAGAAGCCAAAACCTTGTGGAGCCATCAGAAATGGGGCAGATGTACCACCCCCAAGTCTTCATTAAGACCCTAGCAGTGCACTTACAACTGGCAGGAACCAATCTCTCTCATCATGTCTAACAATTATTGCCAGCAGTGCTATGGCTGACATGCCACAAAGACATTTGTGCCTGTCTTTCCATGGCAAGTTGTATCTCCAGACACTACGAGACCATCCTTCGTTTCCAGCCAGGGCTACCCCTGCTTGGGGTTAGTGCTGCAGGGAACATGGCTGGGGCTGAACAAATATGTGTATATATATAAAAAAAGGTTTTTTATACGTATATAAAAATGATTCACTTAAAAAAAAAAAACACCTGTAAAACTGATAGCTGTGTTTGGACATGTGTTAACACAAATTAAAATCTCTTAGTAACAACCGTATCAAAATTTTACACGGCAGGAAACAGAATGGGCAAGAGATAGCGAGGGCTCGGTTTGCCATTGCCGGGGTTGACGGCAAAGTCTCCTTCGGTGCGGCCGTTGTCGGTGTGCCAGACATGTTCCGCCTCCCTTGCAGCTCCCCAGAGCCTGTGTGAAGGAAAGCAATCTGCTCAGCCAGCACACACACCCCGACGTCAGGGTTGGCCCATGGCTCGGCTTCCCATAGATGACTCAGGCAAGTCACCGGACCCAGCGTGCGTAGTGCCGCGAGGCGTTTCGGCACACAACACCCCAAATCCTGCAAGTAATGTTCACACAGAGAAGTCAGAGAGCGGCAGATGCGGAGGTGGGTGATGGCAAGTCCCCAGGTCACCACACAGCAAGGTGCCCTTTGGAGAAGAATTGCACCAGACCATGGGAGAGGAAAACCCAAGCAACCCAAGTGTCTCTCCACCACACAGTAGCTCTGGCAGATTCTGGGTTTTTTTGGGAAATCCATGTTTCTCATCTAATATGCCCGGCCAGCTTCTCCTAGTACCTTGCAAAGGGTGAAACCACCAGTTCCGGCTGAAATCAGCCCAGCTGGGAGGACAGCTGGGAACCAAGCCACTTCCCATCACTTTTGCAACATTGCTCATCTCCCATATTTTTTAGGAGCACCCACCTCAGAAAAAGAAAACCAGCTCTTTGAGAAACTTCCCTATTCATGGAAAAATCTGATCCCAACCATTTCTGATCACATCCTGCTGCTATGGACACGGTCCCCGGAGCTGCGAGGCTGAGAGCACTGCGCCTAGGGAGGAGATCACATTCCCACGAGATTAATTAACACGCTGTCAGGACAACTGCTGGGATTTCAGAGGTTGGATGTTGCCCTCCTTAGGCTTGTGCTTCACATGGAAAGGGGGAAAAAAAAAGCTGAAGTGGGAAAGCAAGCCCAAGCCCTGCACCGAAATGGGAGGACGGTCGATGGTGCCCCATTTTAGGGGGCACAAGGGTGGTCAGAGAGGCCAGGCAGCAACCCCCAAACCCTCCTTGCTTGGGGTGAAGAACAGAAACTGGCCTCTTCGCATCTCACCTGCCTCTGGACACTGGGGATAATTAAATGACACACCATCATCACCCACTTGCGTGAGCGCGACCCGCCGGGTTTATACCCAGTTCAAAGGCAAAGAGGCACAAAGCGGAGCGTTGGCGTGCATTTAAAAGGAGAAGGATTTTCGTGGTGCTGTGGCTTTTAAAAATTGTTGCTATTTCAACAACAACCGAGTTCATGGCTTGGTTTCTGCCCGAAGTTGAAGCCTCTCTGGTTTGGTGCCGTGGGAGTAAATAAGAAGGGGAACAACGTGGGCTCACCTCCCCTCTCTGAGCTACAGTAATTGCAGAGAGAAGAGACAAAACCAGGATTTTGAGGAATTAAAGGCAATGTTTTCCCAAGTATTTTCCCTCCCAGCAGAACTTTAACATTTAGGTCTCTTTCTTAATTAGCCCAGTTATGTGGCCATGTAATTGCTTCCAGGAACGGCTCCCTCCCCTCCTGCCTGGCCTAAATATCCCTCTTGGTATGAAGAAAACATTTCTTTCAGGTCAAATTATTTTTATTTTGATTATGGTACCGGGTTGCAGGCCTATAAACACATGTGGTTACCAAAGAGCAGCAAAAAATTAACCGATCCGCTGCCAGAGCCAGACGCTGCTCCGGCACCCGGCACCCCGGGCTCGGTCTGAGCTCCGCTGTTAGCGCCCAGGGACTCACGGCGTGCCCCGTGCCTCGGCTTCCCCATCCGTACGGTAAATGCTTTGAGGTCTACTGGGAAGCCCAGTCTGGACACTTTGGCTTTCCTGTGCTTTGAATCACGAAGCCCACTGCACGCCTGCCGTTTCTACCCTGTATAAATGTCCTGTAGAGGACACGTGCAGCCACGCGGACACCTTGCCGTTATTTCAGCTCTTCATTCCGAAACCACCCAACTTTCCAGCCTCGGTCTTAGAGAGGCATTAAAAGCAGCCGGGGGGAATACCCAAACCTGCAGGGCATTCTGGAGCACGCATATCCCCGGTCTCCCACTGCCCACAAGGAATTAGCTGGTTTGCACAGCATGCCCATCCCAGGGAGGGCTCTGACCGTGCCCCACGCCTCGAAAGCCCGCCCCACCAAAGGCAAGAATGCTCACAGTAACTTGCCTAATCCTGCTCGTCCCTCTGTGCCAGTCCTCCCACGCGGAGAGCAGCCTGCCAGAACTGCTTTTCATAACTGAATAGCTACGAAATCCCTGGCCCTTGCACGGCTCCGCGCTTTGCTTTCTTCCCACTCTGCTACAGCCCTGCTGCCCCAAACTCAGCCAGCACATCCCTGCCTCGGGAATCCACCCGCTGCCATAGGCACCCGAACCCGGCAGAAAACACCGCCTGAAACTTTCTTCATCGAGCTGAAGGTTTCCCAGGAACACGGGCTGAGCTTCTTTCGGACATACGAGTGATTAGATTTTTGTCATCCTTAGGGCACTTGCCTGTGCCAAAGCCATGGCTATCCAAATTACAAATGTGCGCCTGGGCTCAGCATGCACCGGAGGGAAAGGGAATCTTCTGCTGACCCCCTGGAATCTTCCCGGCCAAGCCTTCTATTTCCCAGCTGACAAACCTTCCCCCTTGGCCTGACGCGTCTTTGCCACGTGGCATCCTCGGATGCAAGCAAGGTCAGCACTGTGCCGGAGCACCGGTGCCGCTGCCGGGTTTCGGCACCCTGCAGGAGGGGCCAGCAGCTTGCGGCTGCCCCGAGGATCCCACCTGGCAAAATATTTTGGTCAGATTTGCCATCTGATACAGTTGGGTTTTGCAAAGCTTATTGGATAGGCTTAGCCTAACTGCTGAAGTGCTCAGTTGGTCCCACTGGGATAAATAAATCCGTTAACTCTGCAGTTATGGGCCGGCAATTTCAGGCACATCTACTGCAAGGAAATGCATGCGTGTCTTACGCCTCTGGGTGAAGGTGTCTGTCTGTGTCCTCCAAGAGCTTCACCAGAGCCTCGAGGGAGCACCTGAAGGACAGAGATGCTAGAAAACACGGATCCAGCCCAGCCGTGAGCTGTTTCAAGCCTCAAGGTCCCACTGTCTCCTTGTCATGTCCCCTGTCCCACACAGGGCCGGGATGCAAGGCTGGGGAGGGATCGAGGAGGGAGTCAAGGACTGCGCTATTGCAGGTCCTCGCCCACCGCCGTGGCTCTGTGCCACCCATCGGAGGGTGGAAACCAGAGCCCGGACACTCTCCTCCTTCCCTATCCGTCACATGAACCTTCAACCTCAGCACAAAAAGCACCTGCAGGCACCCTTCCCAGAGGCGGGGACATCCTGCAGAAGACCCCAGGCGGCACCAGGACTGCTGCGTGGAGAGAAGGGTCTGCACCTCTCTCCTGCCGAACAGCTACTGCCACGCAGCCAGCAGCCCTTCTCCAGAAATCCTATTACCAAACACAGCTGCTCCAGCGACTTGCTGCTGCTTTTAGCATCCTGGCTATTTTGTAATCACGAGCATTTGTTTGTGCCGTCCCCGCTTCTCAGCCCATTTCCATTTACTGCTTCTCTTCCATGGTTTCACTGATGGCTGAAAATCATGACGCTCACTTTGGATTAACTTGGTGAGCAGGATTTAAGAATGGCTTGCAAATGGTTAGGGATTTGGGGAAGAAATAACACCCCAAGGCTGCTGAGTTGGGGGTCTAGCCCTCGCACGGAAAGAAAGCAAGACCCTCATCCGAGTGCGCAGTCTGTGGGAGCTAGTGGCCCAGCTCCTGGTGGTCCAGAGCAGCTTCCAGGCAGGATCCAAGCCTTCTGTGCGTCCCGAGGATGCTCAAGGAGGACAACCTGCTGGGCCTTGCTGTGCCTTCATCCTCCTGAACCTGGGTCTTAGGAGGGTTTGTGTCAGACCTTCTTTACCCACGTACTAGCCGCTACGTGCTGGGTTTGGCTGGGATAGAGTTAATTTTCTTCACAGCAGCCGGTATGGGGCTATGCTTTGGATTTGTGCTGGAAACAGGGTTGATAACGCAGGGATGTTTTCCTTATTGCTGAGCAGTGCTGACGCAGAGCCAAGGCCCTGTCTGCCTCTCAGCCCACCCCACCAGCGAGCGGCCGGGGGCACAGGGAGCTGGGAGGGGACACGACCGGGACCGCTGACCCCGGCTGGCCCAAGGGATGTCCCACACCATATGGCATCATGGCATATAGAGCTGGGGGAAGAAGAAGGAAGGGGGGGATGTTCGGAGTGATGGAGTTTGTCTTCCCAAGTCTCCATATGTGTGATGGATCCCTGCTTTCCTGGAGATGGCTGAGCACCTGCCTGCCCATGGGAAGGAGGGAATGAATTCCTTGTTTTGCTTTGCTTGCACGTGTGGCTTTTGCTTTCCCTATTAAACTGCCTTTACCTGAACCCAGGAATTTTTTCACTTTTACCCTTCCGATCCACCCCGCCATCCCACCCAGGGGGAGTGAGCGAGTGGCTGTGTGGGGCTTAGTTGCCAGCTGGGGGTAAACCACGACACCCTAATACACAAGTCTGACACACCAGTCCAACAGCCAGATGCTGTTAGATCCTTTAGCTGCATCCTCCACCCACGCTGGGGGCACCCCAGCCCGCCAGGGTCCCCACCGTGGGGACGTGGGATGGAGTGCCATCCAACGCAGAAGCCAACGTGGGGACTTGCCCATCAGGGTTGCTCTTGTTTAGACTCTGTGTTTCGCTGGGGCCAAGGCCAACCCAAAGAGGTGGGTTAAGGGGTGCAGGATGAGATCCCAGCCTGCAGTTCAGTTCCTCAGAGAAGGGACGGAGCCAAGCGCACAGACGTGCTGGGCCTGCGAAGCCTCACGCAGACCTCAGCAGGGACCTGGAAGGGTTCAAGATAAGCTACAGCCGGTGCTAAACCCCCGACGGGCACCAAGGGAGTCGGGAAGGAGCATCCGTGGGCTCGCAAGGCTGGAAAAACAGCTACGAAAAGCTTTCCAGGCCACAGCGGAAGCCTTTTATTTCCCAAGGTCTGCAGCACTGGTAGCAAAATCAGCTGGATGTGATGCCCCGTGATCAGCTCGGTGCTCTTCCGGGGCTGTATCCTCCCACCTGCAGGATCCGTTTGGAGGTCTGCCCTAACTGCCACACCGCCTCCGTGCCCTTCATTGCAAAGGGGAAAAAAAGGCTTCATTGGCATTTGCAAAGCTAAACTTATTAATTCTTTTAATGAGGGATCAAAGCCTTGAAGCCTGCCATGGCTGCGGCCATGGGAAGATCACTCCCTGCTCCTCCGTGCTCTCCTTTGGTGCAAGCTGGCCCAGCACGAAGTGACGAGCAAAGAAGAGCTTCCAAAATGCTCATCTTACCATGACTCGAGCACTGCTCGGAGACAGTAATCATTGCGCAGGCTCTCAGAACAGCCAGGTGAATAAAAATAGTCCTGTCCCTTTGACCTCTTCCCTGTGTTCAGCCATGAGCACTCCAGCAGACGCAGCTGGGGCACACGTGCATCATACCAAGGCTTTGCAACTCATTCAACGTTTTGGTCTCATCCTGAAAGGTCCTGATGATCACCTCCACCTCCTCACGAGGTATTGAGGAGCTTGTCCGGAGGGATGCGATGGGCACGTTCAACCTTGCAAGACCAAACCACCAGTCACAGCAAGCAGACACCCCGGTGGGTAACGATTCAAGGTGCTCGCTGACACGTGCACAGCCAGCTCCACATGCACAGATATTGCATTGGATTTTGCTACCGGCACACCTACGCAACCAGACGTGCTACTAACACGTCTCCATGCCAAATTGCCCCAATGCAACAAAACCCAGTGGTACGCAAACACAACCCTGTGCACGGCTCCTCAACAACTTCCACACACGTGCCTGCGTGCATACGCAAACCCCCACGTGAAGTATAAACGCACGTTACGCTTTGCATTTCCAAATCCGGAAAACACCATCAGAGGAAATGGGAAAATAAGGAAGATTTCCCCGGCCGCTGCTGGGCATGCAGAAAGAGGAGCAGCCCATTTCCCAGCACCGGTACCGGTGCTTGGGGCCGCATCCTTCTCCCTCTTTCCCCGTCCGCTCTGCACCATGGGCTTTCAGCCTGGTCAGCCCATTTCCACAGCCGTGGGCCTTCTCCCGCTCCGGCGGATTATTAACGGAGGCTCAAGGAAAGCTGTGGTCTTCGGCATACGGTGGCAAAGGCAGTTTTAACGGGCTGGTTTTAAAGTGAGGAGCTGCCTGGGAACAAGCGGTGCTGCCGCTTTCTGAGCGAGCTGGGGGGACGCGGCCATCGCTTCGCAGTGCTCCCTGCGGGTCTGACGCCCATTTGGGGACAGTCATCTTTGTCCCCTCCCCGCGGTGGCAGCTCGTGGGACTCCGTGCCCGCAGGCTCGAGGCAGGGGCAGGAAGGCAGGCAGGGAAGGAGCAGCCTCGCCCTCCCCGCCACCGGTTTTCAGGCAGTTTGGGTCTTTTGCAGGCTTTGGTTTGCCGGGAAACTCCCCCACGGGCTTGCGGGACATCCTGCACCGCACATACAGGTGAAGCAACGAGTGGCTGCTTGTACAGAGAGAATTAGGAGGGGGCAATTGTGCTATTCCAACCTGCGGCTAGTAAAATATAATAACATGTGTAAGTTGGTTTAGTGCCCATCCAGCTGATAAAATAAGCTTAGCAGATTAAATGTTGCCGGTGTGGTTTATCAAAAGATGAGAGCAACCCTCATGTTTTTCCCCTGCTATCACCCAAATATATGAATACTTCACCCTTTTTTTCTTCTAAGCTCCTCTGGAGGAGGAGAAGCCGATCTCTTCCTCCAGCATTGCTGCACTCTTTCAAACACCCTCTGCACTGCCAAGCATGAAACGCCATAAAATTACATCCTTGTAAGAGGGGACAACGCACGTACAGCGTCGGATGTCACCCTGCTGGGGAACGGCAAGGGGAGAAACCCCACAGCTGTTTCTTCATCCCGCCCGAGGAATTGCTGCCAGCCGTTTCCCTGCGAACGACGAGGGGATGCCCTGCAGCAGGTGGGCTTTGCCGGCCGCGGCCGCACGATAAAAAAAATCAGGGCAGATGCTCCTGACGCGGTTGCCTCTGGGATGAAGCGCAGCAGCACCGCACAGCAGACGACGGCATCGAGCTGAAACCACGGGGGAAGTTTTCTGGCCGGGAGAAGGTGACAGCCCACCCTGGGAGGCGGCCAGGGCAAACCCCTGGCTCCTGCAGCAGGAGCCCTGGGGTCTTCAGACCCCCACCCCGCTGTCTCCATCCCACACAGAGCTGGCGGTGGTGTTGACTTTAGGACTATCAATTATTGACGTGGGAAATGTCGAACCAGAAAACTGCAGAAAAAGAAATCTGATGAGTGTGAAATGGAAACGCTGCTCGCCCTGTCCTTCGGTGCAGCCTCTCGTTTCGGCTCTCGCTAAAGTCCAGTCACTTGGTCTTGCAGGGAGAGGACCCGGGAGCAAGATCCTCCCCGATGCGCACTTCAGATCTGTTATCTGGCTTTGCGCAGAAGATTGAAGAGGGAGGTTGTGCTCTGTGTTTGCAACTGAAAATGAAACGTGATAACATCTCCAGAGTGGAAAAATACAGAGGCTAAGAGCAAGTAAAGCCCATAGCGGTATGATTTTGGCTCCTGACAGAGCCAGGGCTAGGTGCCTCGGGGTGCTGCCTTCACCTCCCCACAGCAGGCTCAGGGCTCCTCTCTCCTGAACTCAAAAATGTGGGGTTTAACGTATTCCTGCTTGAAACATGTGCCAGGAGGAAACACCACCACGGTGGACTTGGCGTGCAAAAATCAGCATAGAACAGAAATGCGGGGATTTATTAAAGAAATCCATTTGGAAGGGAACGGGTTTTCTGCTCGGACAGAAGGATGCGCTTCCCCGTAATACCCGCGTGACTCTGCACACCACAGACCCACCTCAGGAAGATTCTAAAGGGATTTTAGCAAAGCAGAGGACAGCATCACCTCGCTGCCGAGCCCCGTCTGCAGGGCCCTCGCAGGGACGGCACCGCCGCCTCTTACCTGGGTCATCTTGGCGAGGTCCAGCGAGGGCCGTTGCTCCTGAACTTCCTCCGGTCTCCGTCGCTTGATCCCGACTTTTTTGTCGTTCAGGACACAGGGCTGCGAGCGGCTTCGGGAGAGCCCGCCGGCCCGTCGCCCCAGCTCTGGCGTGGAGGCGGGCGTGCTGCTTGCCGAGGGCGGGCAGTACTCCGAGGAGGAGAAGCGGTCGTGAGAGCAGGAGAGGGACCTCTGCATGTCCACCCGGTCTCCTCCGTGCCTGCCGGTGGCCGATTTCCTCGGCCCCGTGCCGGGCTGGCATCCCAGCCGGCTGCCGAGGGCAGGATGCTCGCAGGAGAGCGGGTTGGACCGCGAGGGCAGGCTGAAGCTCGAGCTCCTCTGCATGGTGGCAAAGCCGTTGGAGTAGCGTTGCACGCTCCCCCCGCTGTAACACCGCCGTTTCTCGACCGGGGTCCACACCTTCGAGCCTAAGGGTCTCCACGAGGTCCCGCAGCTTGACATTTCATCCGAAAATGAGAGCGAGCGGCACTGGCGCTTGCTGGGGGGAGCTGAGGGGTTGCCGTGGGGGTCGCTGAGGCTGAGGTCTTTGATCAGGTTGGTGACGGAGCAGGTGCTGGCCGTCTCCCTCGGCCAGCGCGAGCCCTCCTCGCCCTTGTCCGACAAGCAGTCCCAGATGCTGGTGCCTGGCTGCTCGAGCTGAAGTGGACATTTCCTGCTGAGATCTCTCCATCTGTCATTTTCTGGTTCAGAAAGGAGAAAAAAAAGAAAAAAAAAAACAAAAAACAAACACACACACAGGCATTAGGGTTAATTAATTCTGCGATTCGCTTTCTATGTCCATAAACAAGAAGAGTAGCATATGGGATGTTTTCCAGTACAAATTAATTAACTCTTGGAATATGGTTTTCCAAACTGCCAGCAGAGTGGTTGCTGCGACATAGATGGAGAGAGAGACAAAGTGATAAACACAGCAGGAGCAAAACTGCTAGGAGATGATAAAAACATGCCTTTGAATATCCAGATTGCACTAGCTAAGGGAAATTCAGCAATATAAAATTGGCCATTGCCTTATCTCTGTGCTAAATCACGTCTCAGATGCGTGCAGTTTGTCCTGAGCTCCACAATCAGTAATTGCCCAAGAGGCTGACAAAAACTGGAAGTGAAAAGCACAAAGCTGTAGCACCGCTGGGGCGAGATGGACCTCGGGGGTGGGCAAAACACCAGGAAGGAGATGAGATAGCAGTTGGGATGGTCCTGACAGAAAGAGGAGTGCCCACGGGCATCGAGCTGCCTGTCGTAGCACGGAAATCCCAACAAGGCCATCAGCGCCTATGGGAAACCAAAAGCCATCCCGACACCCACCAGGCTGTCCTGCTCTCAGCCGCTGCTCAGACAGCATTGCTCCGATGAAACCAACGTATCCCCACTAAGGGTCTGAGCTTCTCTCCCAAACCGACCCGAAGATACTGTCGGTGCACATCATAAGCTCCAAGATGGCTGATGCTATAAGGGATGCACGATAAACCTCCAGCAGTTCTTTACAAGATGCTGTTCTTGGGTCCCTGTTGTGAGGCTCATCGTCCACCTCCCCTCCGTCCCCCAAAGCTGGGGCCACCTGGGTGCTCTGGCCCAGGTGCCCCCCGGCCCGGGTACCCGCACGGAGCGGGACGGTGCTACAGAAACCGGGCACCCACGCCCTCCGACGCTTCTGCAGCAACCTGGGCTTAGCATCTCTTCAGGGTTGCCTTGAAAATCCCAGTTGTACCTAGCACAGCCAATTGTTTATATTTCTGTAACAAACATAACGCTGAAGGCACAAATCGCTGAATAGGTTCACTTTTTTAAAAAAAAAATACACCTTTTAAACATTTCCCCCCCCTCTCTCTTTCTTTCAGCTTGTTTGCACAGGAATTTGCTCCTCCTGCAAATTTGGCTTGCACTAACAGTCTTCCAACAGAGCACAGCAAAAGATGGTGGTGACCTGTTGCATGGTTTCGGGGTTGGCATAAAGATATTCCGTTTATCAGATGGGTTTTGCGGTGCCTGGGTAAAGCTCCGAGAAACCTGTGCCTCCAAAGTCCGTGGGCTGAAATGTATACGGCTAGAGGCAGCTCCATGTAGGAAGACTGCAAACCCGGCTACGGCTGTATTCACAAATCCCACCGATGACCGTGTGGAAAGAGAGGATGAAGGGTGACGATCTCATTCCCGCACGTGGTCCCGCTGACAATAAAAGAAAAAAGCAAAGTGTCATCAAGGTCTGGCTCCCCGGCGCAGGCTGCGCAGGCGAACGGGGCTCTCTGCAGATACGCCGGTGACGCTCAACAGGAAAACCATGGTAGGACAACCCCATCGGCTGCTGCAATGGAAAAAAGTAATCACCCAACAGACCTTCTCTGGTGACTGTTTTTGTCGGCGGCTGCTGCAAACAGAGGCAAACCGTGCTAGCTAACCGTCGCTGCGAAGTTTCGTATGATTGTATCTAAATCATGCAGTATTTTTTAGGGGTTTTGGGGTTTTTCCACTCAGGCAACTGAATGATGAATTAAAAGCCGTACCCAGCCCGCAGCTGTAGGTACCAGCCCGATAGGGAAGATGCAACGGTGCAGAACGCTTCCGACGAGGGCTCAGTTTCAAGTGGGGAGGTCAGATTTGGGGCCCCTTACGCCACTCTTGGCCAGTTTTCCCATTTCTCCCTGCATCCAGCTGCTGCCATAACAGCTCCAGCCACAAAGAGCCTGGCTCTGCACTCAATAACCGCGCGGCACGTTAACCGTCGCTGTCCTCATTTTAACAAATGCAATGAAAAGTGAGAAACCTGCACTAAACAACTACATCTATGTTTAGATCTTTATTATTTTCCCCCCTGTATTATGCTGCCAGCAGAGAGATTTCTTGGGTCAGGTCAGCAGACAAAAGAAACAGAAATAGAAGCTGATTTTTCATGGCAAGCTGCCACGATCCTCTGGCCGGAGACATCACGCTGCACAAAAGGCCTTGGTGAGAAGGATACGGGACACCTTCCTCTTTCACCCCTGCTTCGGCACAAACAGCTATAAATCTTCCAAACCTTGCAAAGAGACCGGTAATTGCACCGTTATCCCCAGCACCAGCTTGGGCTTATTTACTTGTCCCCTTGCACCGTGGGAGCTGGTTTTTTGGCAGGGCAGGGAGCAGACCCTGGTACAGCCTGGGCTCCCCACTGACCAGTCCCAAACTACCGGATAACCCAGAAAATTGTTTTTCAGTGCAAACAGAAAACTGTTCGTCCCAAAATGAATTGAAAATGGGGCAGTTGAAGGGCTGAGGGTGCAATTAAAGGACTTGGGAAAGCCTTATTGAGGAAAAGTGGCTGGTTTTCTGTTCAATTTTTTAAAACTAGGATTCACACCCTGGGCACGCCGATAACGATAATTGCAGTGGAGCCATTAATACTGCTGCAGTTAAGCATGTCTTAATTTTCTTACATTAAAAACCTCAAGTCAGTTTACCCCAAGGCAGGAATTTGTTCCAGGATAAAACCCATCATGAGAACCCCTCGGTTCGCAAGTGAGCTGCTTTGCTGGAAAAACTCTCCTTTGCCTGTTGGAAAAACGATAGAACAACCACAGCATGATGTTAAGTGTGGCACAAGGGGCTCTTCCCCTGATTAAACAGGTTCTTCTTCTTGGCTGTTAGTGTCCTTGGATGAAATAGCATCTTACTTTTGGATTTTAACTTAAAACTGCAAAACTAAACGCTTCAAGTCACTTAATGAGCACGTCCAGCAAATTTCTTTCGAGACAGTTTGATCTGCAAATCTGCATTTCCAGGGTGAGGCAACAGAAAGTGAATTTTCTGGCATCTCTCTGGTTGTGAAATAGCTTTCCAGCTCCCCAGACGCAGAGGGGTGTTATCACGACCAAATTTCTCGTTCTGCCCTCTCTGGCCGCAGCAGCAGGAGCCCGAGCCCTCCTGCAAACCACGCACGAAGCAGCAAGAACTTCAGGCCGGCTCGAAACAGCATTGAATTCAGGTTACAGCTGCAAGCTCCCAGGCTGCCCAGCCTCAGGGGGACCCAACCCCAAACTATTTTTGCTTTCCAAAGCAAGGCTGAGATAGTTAGCTCTGATTCAGCCCCGGAGAGAGCGATCTGAGCCCCGGCTCCTGCACCTGGTTTATTTTCCCCCCTCTCCTATTTTCAGAGACAACCAGGAGCCACCTGCATGCAAGCAGGTCTCAACCCTGGGACCATCGACAGTATGCTCCAATGCCATCAGCACCGCTACCTATTCCTAAATTTCCTTTCGGGCAAAACCAAGACCTTCACTTTTAAGAGTGAACATGAACCCTCACAAGGTCCATCCGTTCTCACAAGCAACTTTCACTGCATCAAACGAGCCTAGTGGTCCAGGACACGAGGCACTCGCAAGCTGAAGTCACATCCCAAAAATCAAGGAGAGGGGTGTTGTCCTCCAAACATCCCTGAAGGTTTTGCACAGCCCCGCGGAGAATGAGATCCATCCTCAGAGCATCACAGCCAGCTTTCCAAACGCTGAGCTCCAGGTTTTGCAGGAGCAGTGCACGGACACACCAGGCATCTTGCAACTTTGGGATGGTCACAGGCTTTTTAAACAACTGCTGTGCTCCTCTGGTGACACAGAGTAAATTTTAATGACCACATCCATAACCACAAAGAAGGGTGTAAAACCAAAACGCTGACACAACTTTAACTACAGCGACACAAATGTGCTGCTATAATATTTTTACAGTTCCTTTTTATACATAATGCATGATCCTTCTGCTCAAGTTTCCTCTACGTTCTTTTCCTGTGAAATAATTTACATTAATACATAATTTATTACAGCAACTTGTAAAGCAATTACGGGTTTCAATCAATTTTTCTTCTCCTTTTTGGCAGATAAATTCTGTTTGGATCCTAACCCAAACATTTCTCTTCACACGGGTGCGCATCCAATTCCTTTTTTTCCTGTGTTGCTGAAGTCAAATTTCAGTCTCCTGGTCTCCGTGCACGGGGGAAAAGGCAGTCTGCCTTTTCCACTGCCCCCTGTTTATGTTTGAGAGATGATTTCTAAATGTGGAACAAATTTAATGGTTGTAACTAGCCAATGGCAGTGCCTTAGAGCCTTCCCACTGCAGAAATAAGATTAAAATATGATGCGCGGAGTTGTGCTTCAATGGGAAATGAAAGCAACAGCCCCCAAATCTACGGCCGGAGAATAAACACACCAGCGGGCTGCAGGCTCCTCGTGCCAACAGCCTGCACAGGGGAGGGAAATTCCCCACCTTGATGGCAAAACGTGCCCTGCTCTTCAACGTGATCCTCTGGCGAGGTCTCCCTGCTCCAGCTACACCCTGTTGGCTCTCCCTGCATGGTTTTTTCTCTCTCTGAATTGACCGTGCTTGAATGTGTAGCAAGATGTCATTCAACACTGATGGCTTTCCAAAAAAACCCTGAAATCCCAGGACATCCTGGTTCAGGATCGAGGTGCATCACCCCCCAGCTAGACTTCTTTGTGGCTTCTTGGCTTTCCTCCATCACCCATGAGATGTGAAAAGTAATTTCCAGGTAAGAGTTGTGCAATGACAAGACCCAAGGCTGCAACCTGCCTCAGCACGCTCGCCTCTCGGACCACTGGCATTGCCAAACTGTGCCGGCGGAGGAGCGTGCGTAAGGATGGATGAGCTGACCTGCGTGCTTCGTCCATCACCCGGCATTGCTGCCTAGCTCTACAAGGACAAATTCTCAGGGTGCTTTCCCAGGGGAAAAGCAAACGACATCTCCTTTTAAAGGAGCATTTCACAGAAGATGTATGCAGGATCCATCCCTGATGGGCTCAAACCCATCCTCCCCTTCCCTTTCACAAGCAGAGCTGTGCATGAAACACCCGCTGCGCCAGGGCTCTCATCCTGTGGCCAGGGCGATTGCACTTGCAAGCAGCTTGTCACAGCTTCAATAAAAACCTGCCTGCAGTTTGCCTCAAAGATAATTTCTTGCTTACACAGAAAATGGGAGGCCACAGATGTCAGCACGCACCCACTGAGTTTCTCTTAGAAGGCTAGACTAGTGCAGCCTCTGGCGTTATCGATTTAGACATTGAGTGCTGCTTATATACCTGCTAGGGAAAGGTTAGGCGATGCTGCCAATGCCTTGTTAAAATATTGTAAATTTTCTTCTGCCATCCGCCCAAAGACAGAAAAATTTCAACGTAGCAAGTCAAAAGTAATGCCCCAACTTTCTAATGTGCTGCCGCCTTTCTCTGGCACCGTCACTGGTATTTTCACTGGGGGCACGTGATGGAGACTGCAGGGGAAAAAAAAAAGAAAAAAAAAGGAGAAAAAAACCCCAATCCAACAAAAGGACAATTCTCATACTCCTAGGTGTTTCAAGGACCCATCAAGGAGAAGGGAAAAAATAAATTGTTGAATTTATAGTTTTAGGCATTTCACCTTTAACTCCCTCCCAGCAAAGGGCTATATACAGATAAAAACCAATCTTTTTAGTAATATTATCATCACACTGGCAGGAGTATTTCCTATAACTCTAAAAATCAAAAGATTATTTAGGTCACCATGAGAAGTGGATCTAACATTGCATCATCTGACATATCAAGTCTTTAATAACGTTTACTCATATATTGAGTTATACTATAATCTAAAATCAATTTTCAGATTCTTCCGGTGTTTAGTACCTTATGAGGTATTTACATCTACTATGCATGGGCTTCAGTTTACTCTTTTTCCCCACGTTATGCCACGGGTAAGCAGGGCCCCAGCCATGCCATCTTGGGCCAGCTGGGTTTCTTGGTCATGGTGCATTACGCACCCCTTGGGGCTTTGACCCAACTTCTTCCTTCTCCTTCCTGGAGATAAACGCTCCTGAGCCGATGCTTGTGGGAAGCTCCAGGGTTTGGATGATGCTCTTCCTGGCAGGCTGGCTGAGGCTGGACTTCTCTCTGCTCCACAGTCCCATGGCCACCAGGACCAGCCATGAGTTGCCTTCCTGCCCAAAGCTGCCCTCGTCCCCAAAGGCAACTGGGAAGCCTATTCTGGCTAAAAATCCAGCATATTCAGCCAACTTCCCTCCATTCCTCAACATCGTACATGGGACTATGAGTCTTTCCCCGCACTTTGGCTGCACTGCCAGTCCAAACTTCACCGTGTTTACTTATCTTGGTGCTTGCCACCGACAGGGACTTGGTCCTTTGACCTGAAATAATCCCCCAGTTTTGCCTTCGGTGTCATTATAACCATGGGACTTATTTAAATAATTCAAGCCAGTTTTGACACTGGATTAGTCTACGATCGCGGCCCACATTTGGAGACGAGAAGAATGCTCAGGGAAGATGCCTAAAACTAAACCCAAGCCAACCGACGCACTTGCATGCTGGAGAGACTGGCTCCTCTTGACTGGGCATGACGAAGACCATTAAATGGCAAGCTGTGGTCAAGGAGGTGGCATTTGATTCCCTCAGAAACAGGATTATTTGGCAGCCAAGGGAGACCAGCACAGCGCTACGAAGACGCAGAAGGCTTTGAAAAAGCTCTTAAAGACAAGCTGCTTTTCAATTAGGCGTAGACTCTTCATATCCATTGAAGAGCCTGCCAGTGCCACAGCACAAGACAAAGCCATCTGATTGGGTTTCTTTGTTCCTCGCTCATGTTTGACAGGCAGGAGAAAGGGAACAGGCTGTCTCTACCACTTCTTGACTTTGAAACTTTTGACTTTCATCTGAAAAAATCCAAATGCTTTCCATCTTCCTCTACCCTCTCAATGACTGGAGTTATCAGAGAGCTTGGGAAATATCTCCGGTCAATGTATGTGCTCAGCTCCCATTAAGGCTAATGAGAGTTGTGTCCATGAAGAAAAGGGGCAGCCTCTTTGTCTGTAAAGTATTGGCTTTCATAGCAAGTAGCTTGGCTCCAACTCGATCTACAATTTTAATTGGGTTTTGAAACTTTGCCTAGTGACTGGCTCCCCCCTACCAAACCCAAAGAGCACAATATAACAGCACATCTTCCAGCACTATTAGTTTTTCAGGATCACCGGCCAAGGCAGCAATCCCCCATCAATTTTGGTGGCTATTCAGCACAAAAATTGATAGCAAGCTCTGACGTGAAAGGTATTAAACATCCTATCCCATGGTTATTCTCAAAGGCAGAAATAATATATTTTCTTTATTGTTTGAGGCCTGTCCAAACACTTTGTGCCAAGTGGTAGAATATTTTAGTGATAACGCTAGTATTTATTACTTGCATCGTGCAAACAGACAAGAGCCACGGTCGTGGGCTGGGTACTCACACACAATCTCAGACCCAAAATGTTTATGATCTCAACTGTACAAGTTACTCTAAAAACAGGCAGACGTATCAAAGCACTGAGGAGGGAGAAGGAGATAAGCAATTCACTCAGCAGTGGCAACGGGGCAGGACAACCGCCTCTGGGAAGGAGGGTGGCATAGGTGTGATGGCCACCACTAGTGGGTGGTGGGCTGGGTGCCTCTCCATCCCTGCTACATGGGGCAGGTGGGTGGATGCCAACCCCGCACTCTGCAGGGGAGCACTTTTTGGAGAGATCCAGCCAGTTAGGACATCTTCCCGCCCATCACTACAAGGAAACAGGAGCGGAGGAGGAGTAAATATGGACAGAAGTTTCTGTTACTTACCCATCACGCCACAAGAGAAGAGAGTAGGTCCTTGACTCATCTTTGGAGTGTGCTGCAAACAACCAGAAAAACTATTCACTTCTCGCAGACTCGACTGGGACACAAGAAACCACCCTGCCTCCAGCCTCGGCAAAGCCGTGCGGCACCCAGCGGGGAGGAGAGCCTCGGGCATCTGCGACGGTCCCGTTTTGGCAGGGACTGGGGGACAGACACAGTCATCTTCCCTCAGTGAAATAAAATCTTATTAAACACTGCAGAGTCAGTGTCGAGCCTCGAGCTTGCACATCTTGGCTCCTGCACCTAGTCCTTACCCATGGGAACAGCTGCAGGGACGTCCCCAGCTCTGGGACCCAAAACACCGGAGAAACTAAACCGGGAGCTGCAATTCAGTGGTAATTCTGGATCAGGCAAGAAAGCAGCAGCAGTGGTATCTGAAGGCCATCCAAGCCCATTTACGTCTCCCGTCTAGGCACAAAACGGCTATTTAGTTTTTTTTTAAACTTAGGTTTCTAAGGCAAGGCACCCTTACCCCAGCACTTCTGGGGAGTCCACATTCAGATTGTGTTGATTTGCACTAAAAATAGGGGAAAATGCCACTATATGGGTACAAAATAATCCTGGATGCTTTTCACGTTCTTTTTTTCCAAGAATTTTCCTCTTTACAGTGTAAGAGACATCATCAGACTTCTAAAAATGGGCATGGACAGTTTTATATACAATAAATCAATGTGTCATCTGCAGCTACATGCCATTTCAGCTATGTCTGCAAAAAAACACTTTCATACTAACTGTTCTTTTATTATCCCCCAAAATATCCATTTTCTGCTCCTGAAACGTCTTTCCTGGCAACACCATCCCATCTGATGGAGGCTTTACATCATCTGAGGGAAGCACCGCCATGACCTCCCCGTTCATCTGCGCTGTCATAGCCGTGTTTTATCTGGCGTTAGGCCACCACATTCACATCTTCTCTCCTGATCCATGTTTTACACGTTGTCTACTCACATAACAATAATAATAATAATGTACCAAATGCTAGCACCTGCCTGTACAGAGCAATCCAACAAAATGATCCCACTTCCTATACAGAATACTGTAAATATTGAATAGAGAGGGATGTGGAGGCAGAAAACAAGGACGGGGTGCAGATGCGGAGAAGGAAAATAAGGGTTGGTCACCTTCTTTGGAGCACACGCCGCTTTTCTAGGTGAAGTCAGGCTATTTCTGTCTGCCAAGCCCCAGCTTATGAAGTGGCAGGTAGAATTAATCAGGAGACAGTGAGGACAGGCAGCTGTCTCCAAAGAGTGGCCAAAGTGGAGCAGCAATGGAAGCGAGACAAGCCCCAGAGAAGGTGGCGGTTGTGCCAGCACCCATCCGTGTGCCCGCCCCAGAGACCAGCTACTGCCTGCAAACGCAGGAGAGGGAGGAACATCTTTAGATGACATATGTCTCATATTGAGTATCATTACCATTTTGCAAGAGTTTCATCTTAACACCAAACTGGGAACTGAACCAAACGAGCCCATCGGTTGTTGGTAGGTGATACTGTCCTGCTGCTCAGACACTTATTTCCTTTAGGTTTTGCTTTCTGGCCTTTCCCATGAAGTTCAACGGAAAAACTCTCGCTTTCTTTGGTGGATTAGACTTCTTCTGAACATCTGCCCCAAGTTAACAGCCCGGACAACCTGGCAATTCAACTTGTGTAAGCAAGGACTACCATTGCACTGACCCAGCCCCAGAGCTGTGGGAGGCACTCGGCAAACATGCGAGGGCAAAGTTTCGCCTTACAGCTCCGCGCCTCCGCTGCCTGCCATCGGGCACTCCGGGTGCCCATCCCTTCATGTGGTAGTACAAGAAACTACTTCTCCTCTGCCTCTCCGCAGCAAGCTCCCCTCCGCCTGCCCTGCACACCTCCTCGGGCACAGCCGGCGTCGGATGCTCAGGCTCCCCCCACACTGCCCCAAGCAGCAGCCACGGGAGATGCTGCCTTCCCAGCAGGAGCCAACACTAAAGCGAGGATATTTTTCTGATATATCAATATCCTTCCTTCCCAAATTTCACCCTTTTAAGGCAGGATTTAACGCTGCCTCTGGCTTGCTCGCCTTCTCCTCCACCGCACCCTGCCAGGGCAGCCTGCCTTTGCCCCGGCACGCTCTGCTATCTTGCCAAGGAAGCCCAGCCGGACAGTTCATCATCCTTAGCAAACGCGGGCATCTATATTTCTTTTATGCTCAAAATGCCCATTTATGGCTAATCTTGCCCAATGCTTCCTGCCGTGTTCCTGCATGCCCTTATCGGAGGCTCTCAGCACACCCTGCAAGGAATAGCCTTTCACTCTAATTGCTTCTCGGACTATGACCATCTCTCCTGGAGGACAGAGAAGCAAAGGTCCACGACCAGCCTTGCTCCTGGGCTTTCTCAGATGGCTCTCCATCATCCGTCACCTCCTCCTGCCCCTGCTCCCCACCCTCGCTGGCTCTGACACTGCCCCCAGACAACGCGTTGCCCCGCATTTCCCACTGCTGTCGGTACGCTCAGCCCCACAGCCTCGCTCGCTCTTTCCAGCACCATTTAGGCTGGTTGCTGCCCCTAATTTGGGGTTTTGGTTTTGTTTTGGTTTTTTTTTCTGTTGTTGCTTGCTCATTTGGCATGGTTGGGTTTGCATCCCTCCAGGCTGCCAGTGCGACTGTTAAAGTACCACAGCACTGCCCTTCGGCATCTCCCACTTAATCCTGCTCCCCACTTGCTCATCCTCCTATTAATGATGAGCATCTGTTCGCTGTTGGTGAAGCAACTTCTCGTCTGCGTTATTCATGGCGTTGATTTTATTTTCTTCTACTGTTTATTCTACTGAAATTCACATATGCAAAAGCCACAGCACTCCAGTCACTGACTGATCGCCCGCTCCTTGGATATGAATGCAGCTCGGTAGAAACCAGTGCTATAAACCATCTCAAGATCTGGCCCTGCAGCACAAAAAAAAAGCCCTATTACAAAGCTACAGCAAAGCTCTCGGCAGCAAAAGCGTTTTGAACGACGATTTCACAAAGCTTACCAGCTCAGTCCTGCATGTTACAGAGTCAGCACCTTTGCCTTCCCGAGTTTTGGTTAAGATCATCACCATGGTAATGCAGTCCTGCCTCGGAGTCCATCAGGGTCCAGGCGAAGGGCGCCGGCAGCCATGGTCTGGCGAGGCTCCTCTTTCAGTGCATGTTCCCCCGGGAAAGGCTCGGCCCCACCGGCTCCTCGGAACAGCCTCCAAGCATGGAAAACTCCCTGGACACACAGAGAGAGAGGGGAACAGCTTTAAGGGACGTGCCTGGGGAGACGGTGGGATGAGGGTGGGCGTGCTGGGCAAGGGGCGAGCGCTGCTTGAAAAACACCCCGACGGCTGTTACTCCAGGGGATTATTTATTTGTAGAGCCTTAAATATTGTTGGTGTTCCTCTGCACCCCATCAGCGCAATGGTGTTTCGCGGGATGGGCACTCGCACGAGCTGTTGGAAGCACGTAAGGTACACGAGGCGATCCGAAAGGACGGAAGTATTTCGGGCGAATAGATAAGCAAATAAATAATAAACAAAAATTTTCCTCTGAATTCTCCCTTTGAAAAAGGGAACTCATATCCCCTATATCGAAGATACCAAGGCTTTGATAGAAGGGCTCATTAAAGTCCCAGGGTTGAGCCCACAGAAGCCCTTGCTCCCAGACCAACTGGCAGCAGATGTCCAGCAGAAAAAGCCTCTCCAGCATCATTAAGGCTGCAAAATCCCCTGGATGCCCCTATCCCACCCCAGCTACTCCCAGATTCCCAAACCACAAAGAGCCCTTTGGGGAAAAAGGGCATAAAACACTGATCTTGTAACATGCAGTCAAACCCCAATTGCAATATTTAAGAACAATATTTGAGAATATGCCGCTAAGTATTAAACCTCATTATGAACTGATACGGCTTCTCTTCCCAGCTTGTAAATCATCTTTTCCATGTTTACTTGGATTAGAGCTTGCCACGGTGTTACAAGTAGCTCATGTGAAGGCCAGCTGGCTGGTAAAGAAAAATCACCTTCTATCATTTTGTGAGGACAAAGTTCAGCCAGAGTGCAAAGCCAGGATTGCAAATCAATACCGTTTCCAAAGATTTACTGTTCCCAAGGGCACGTGGTACAGTCTCCAGCTTCTTATGGGACATCGGTGAGCTTCTAATATACAATTTACTGGGCAATCCAATGACCAAATGGAAACTGTCAAATAGAAAAGCCAAGCATTTCAGACCATCAAAACGAAACATAACTTGCTGAGCCCAGATGACATGTTCGTGCTATGGACAGCCTGGGCTCACACGAGGAGATCACGACGTAAGGGAGGATGGGGTGGCTGGAAGACCAGCAATGTGCCCCGTCACTGCGGGGCTGCAAACCCCCGGGTGATCCTGGAGGCAGCTCAGACACCTCCGATACAGCACATGGACCCCCAAGATTATGCTCAGGAGGCTCCCCGAGCTCTGCGCTGGGGCCAGCTTGGGGACATCAAGCTGTTTTCCAGGAGCAAGCAGAAAGCGTCGCTGCACAGTCATTAATAAGCTCCACGGGAGTTTTACATTTCTGCATTTTGACAGTCCTTGCATCAAAGTATGCAGCAAAACCTAGAGGTCCTCTTCAGGAGGGATGGCTGCTTACACCAGGCTCTGAACACACACAAGAGGAGGGGATGCTCCCCGAAAAGGGCTGCCAGTGTCAGCACGTAACAGGGGACAGACAGGGGACAAAGGGAAGATGTATGGAAGCGAGGACCAAATAACATGGAAACAGCAATACAGGGGAAAATAAGCAACACCAGTGGTATGCTCGCTGCTGAAGCCTCCAGTGTCTGACAGCACTGGTACGGTGCCCCAGCAGCACGCACGCAGCACCGCTGGCAGCTGCACAGCACCCCATCCTTGCTGGCTCATCTCCTTTTCCTTCTTTTTGTGAGTGCTCTCCCTGCAATTTTAGCCCCACCAGCTACTGTGGTTGAGCCACAGACCGGGGACGGGGAGCAGGGCAGCGGCTGCCCTCACCGATGTCCGAGCCGGATCTGCCAGAACAGAACTCCTATTCCCCAAGGAAAAATCCCCTCCTGCCAAACCTGCGGTGGTGCTAGCAGCCTCCCAGAGACCAGCACGCACACAGCAGCCCAGCAGGCGAGAGGCATTTAGATCCCACTGCATGCCTCCGAGCCGAGGGAGCTAAGCCAGGTTTAAAGGTTTAAAGCCCCCGCAAGGATGAGGAGCAGGAGGCTCTTTGGCAGGCTCCAGCCTTCCACCAGCACTGGGGAAACCCCCGGAGCAGAGCTGGCAGCGCCCTCGCGCTCCTCTGCACCATACCATAGATGGCTAAAGCACAAGATGGGGACTAAAAACACCCGAGGTTTATATTTTTATCTGCCACGGTCTCAGTTGTGCCCAATTCCGATGCAGAGATGGCAATGCTTGCCGTGGGGCTGGACTCTGGGGCCATCGCCGGCGCGGCGGCAGCATGGGAAGCAAAGATCAAACAAGCATTCAGAGCAGCATGAAAGCAGTTAAGCACGGTTCCTCGTTAACAGGGTATGATTTCTTCACGAATAATTATCTTTCCCTAAGGTAATGATTAATGTTGGTGCAGCAGACTCTTATACACACCCAGGCGTGCGGCAGCCAGCAGGCAGGAACAGCGGCAAGTACAGGCAGACGCTCCCTGCCTGAGCCGGACAGGCAGCAGCACACACCACCTCGTACCTCCCCTCTCCCTGCTCCACTGCATCTCTTGCAATTAACACAACCCTAACGATAACGCAGCGAACCGCTGGCCACGCTGCAAGCTGGCAGCTAACATCACCCGACATCGGGTCCAAGACGTGCTCCGGGGTCTGGGCTCTTCTGTTTTTAGCTATGGCTTGGTTGGGTTTTGAATTCATCCCCACCAAGCGATTGAAATCAAAAAGAAAACTTTCCAGTGAAATGTGATCTTTGGCTCCCCATCCTGCTTCACCGGGCTCCTGACGCACGGCGTGACCCAGCATGGTCCTGCGCCATCACGCCCTCTCGATGCAAACAAGTGCTGTGGGACAGAAACGTTTCTGCAGACCTGGGATGTTCTCCCTGCTGACCCTGAGGAGGAAACTACTGTGTATTTATAGACTGCAGGCTTTCACACACACACATGCTAATAAAAAGATACTCTTTGGGGACCATTAATTATTTTAAGACATGTATTTCCTCATTTGCAATCAGATAAAGGAACTATCTTCAGCCCTCTGTCAAGGGTAAGTTTAGACTTGGGCCACGGCCACCGGGATCGACGCGATCTCCTGAGCTGTTACGGAGCACCCATGAGCAGCACTAGCTCATGGAAACTCCCAGATTTTTAGCAAACCGTGCTTCTTCCACGGGTATTGCTTCAAAACACAGACCAAGCGGAAGCCTCTGTGATCTTTGCAGTTGCAGAGGTGGAAAGAGGCTTCTCTTAGAGCTGCTTTTGGGCAGTATCACAGCAACTGAGTGCTGGGCTTGGAAAAAAATTACACTGCAAGAAGAGTAAGCCAGATGATCCAACTTTCACCCACAGGCTTGAAAGGTAATGCTCGGGAGCAGATGAGCTCCTTACGAGGTACCTGCAAGGAGTACAGCCCTAGAGCCGCTCACCGTGGGCAAACAGCCCTTCCCTGCAGGGAGGTCCCACTCCCCGCACCACGACTGGTGCTACCGCAGCGGACCCCAAGCCCCGTTCACCAGCAACACTACAATGTATGGAGAAGACCCTGGGATTTAGCAAACTGTCTGTTGGATGCTCTGCCATGGCTGAAGGGAGCCTGAACAGTAACCGATGTCGCATACCCATACATCTGGCCCCCAGCTGTCCTCTTCGTGAAGATGATCAAGGACCAGCATCGCACAGATTTCCCCTTGCTGTGGGACCACCACCCTCTGTACAGAAAACATGCAGCCCCCGTCCAACTCGAACAATCTATCTCCAGACACACACACTGACATAAAACCTATTTACAGGCAGAAAGGGCACAGAGGAATGAGGAGCCGGAGCTGTCTGTCGCATACTGATATACCTTGCAAGCAGCACAAGCGGGATTGCTCTCGGAATATCAATCACCCGCCCCTGCTGAATTTTTAACGCTGCTCAAAGCCTTCAGTGAAAAAGCCACGACCCACGGTCCAAGCAGGACCCTGCTTCCTACCCCGTGCCCCAGCACTGTTCCCTGTGCTGTGCCCGAAGAAATACTCGGGCACCCTTTTAACTGCACAGAAAGTTTTCTTAAACCCCTGCAAGAAGAAAAGGGAAGCATTCCTGACCTTTACTTTCTGAATGAAACCGAGAGCTGCCCGTCCCTCTCCAGGCGGAGGACTTCCAGCCACTTCCAAATCCCTCCCAAGCTCTGTGAAAGAGGAGGAAGGACAAACACGCAAGCCCAGCCTTCAACCTCAGCGTAGCTGTGGACTTGGCTCCATCGCCACCAACAGCGTCATTCCAAAAGGCTACGGTGCAACCGAGAGCACGCTTTGGCTCAGCAAAAAAAATATTCCTGTCGCCACACCGTGAACTCTGGCTGTCTGGCTCCGGAGAGCCGACGCTGATGCTATACGAAGGCATAAGGTGCTTCGGGAAGCGAGGCTGGAGCAAGCCAAGCCTCCCGGCTCAGCACATCTTCTGGCAGCCGCTGCCCTGAGGTTCATCCCAGGGCAGGAGGGTTCAGCAACGCCGGTTCAGAAGTTGCAAACTCCACCAAAGGAGCAATGAAGACGAGCAAGGACAGAGGCAGCAGTTTGACATAAATGGCTCTCTGAGAGGAAAAGCAATAAACGCAGCTTCATGGTGGAAAACGCCAACCTCCCCTCCTCCGAGCAGAAAACGATGGGCTGAGCAAAGAGCCGCCGCGACCGCGTCGTTCATTTAACACAGTTTAGACCCACATGTTTGAAGAACCAAACCTGATCCCTCTGGGCCAAGCTCTGAGCACGTTTCTAAGGCTGAACCGCCCTCGCCCTCTCACCAAGTACACAGGAATTCCCCTCCCGCTGTGCAGATCCCGATTTCTCCACGCAGACAGACTGCTACGGAGCCCGTAGCACACCGCAGCCAGCCAACCCCTCTCCAAACACTACAGGTGACTGACAAGGAATTTGGGGAAATAACTAACTCTGGTTACTGCAGTTGAAAATTGCGGGGTTTATGGCTTTCTACAGAGCCTCGCATTGCAATTTTTATCCAAAGTAAAAATCACGCCCCCCTCCCCATCCTTCCGCTTCTTAGGAGGGATTCGGGGCTCCATTGAATCTCCTCATTGCACAGCCTGTCTCACCATCAGTGCTTTAGAGAACAGCAAGCGGTACATCTTCAATTTGTTGATTTATTGAGTTACAAATTTGGGAGAATCCTTGAAGCCTACCGTTTGCATGTAGCTAAATGTTGACTTATTTCCTCACTCAGGCAATAATTTGCCTTCTGCACCCCTTTCTCAAGCAGTCTCGCTCAGCATCTCGCTCTTCCATGTCATTAGCAAAAATACTGATTTTATTTAGGGGGTAAAAACCTCCAATAGATGTGAAAGAGACCATTCAGGGCCTGAGAAGAAGTCTACCCTCTGAAAACATGCCATGGATGAGTCCTGAACAAACAGGATCATGAGTCAGCACACATGACTTCAAAGGACAAAATTTCCACGGATGTAGCCATGCAGGATCGTCCCCTGGGACTTTGTCAAGAGGAAAGTGCTGTCCCAGGCTGCCCAGCCTTTGGAGGAAAAAGCCTGCAGCATGGCCCCATCTTACCCTGAGCCTGCAGTCACCTCCTCCGGGTCCATGGGGTCTTCCCTAGCTCCTGGAAAGGCAGGCACGGTCCTGCCGAGAGGCCGGAGAAGGACTCCGTTGCAGGAGACCACGTGTCCTGCACAGCGCTCCCCTCCTGCCTGACTCCTGTCCGGCAAGGACTCGAGCTTGCCACGTGCTCCAGGTACTTGGAAATTACCAGCCAAAGAAAAGGAAGAAAGGAGCATCCTCCTCTGCCTGCTGCTTGCAGCTAGGCTACTCTTTTCCAGGGCTAGTGAGATAAAGACACACTTTCAGCGTTAATAACTAAGTAAAGGACTTGCCTACGCTTAACGTTTTTAACGGCCGGCATAGCAAAGGGGAAAGCAGTAGCGGGTTGTGTTTCAGGCGAGCGTCGCTCCATAGGTCTGCACGGCTTCGAGAACCGCATCACCTCGCTGCTCACAACCAACAGCTCCGCACAGGAACGGAGGCTCTGAGCGACGCAGCCCAGCGCTCGCGCGTGCCGCAGAGCTGCCAGCGCAGGACAGCCCGGACGGAGACGACGTCTCCAGCCAGGCGAACAAAATCCACAGCCAGAAGGAGCTCGAGGTTTACCACAACAGCGCCCATCTCGAGGGGCCGCATTAGGAACAGAAAATACGACGTGTGGCCACCGCGGGCGGCCACGTGCGACCTGGCTTACGGAGGTCTGAGGTTAACCCTCGCTACCAGGAACAACAGATGTACCGGGGTCCTGCCCACAACCATAGATTAATTACTACGCAAATAAAAATCTATTATGTCAATCCGAACCCTGGCTCCAAGTGCCTGGGAACCGCCTCAACCCGATGCCAACGTCACACGAGGCAGCGGGTCCCCAGCACCCTGAGCCCCAAACCACACGTCCAAACACCCCCGGCCTCTAGGGAGAGCCTGAAGGCCAAGCTCACACACAGACCTGCATGTTTGGACCTCGTCTCTCCAAGGCTCTCACCGAAAAGAAATAAGAGCAATTAAGGAGAACTACACACCATCTAGTTGAGTAAAACACATCAGGTTTATTGCCCCCGTGCTCTTAGGGAATAGGAGTGGCAGGGGAAAGACTCCCTTACACACAAGCAGCGGAAAGGGACTGAAAGGACAGGTAGGGGCAGAGGTGCTTTGTCTCAACATCTTAGCTCGAAGAAAATGGTGCTGGCAGTGACTTTGCCTTTTCCTCCCTGGCAACTGAAAAGGAAAAGAAGAGAGCAAAATTAGTCATTGCAAAACAGCAACCGGCAAGCGAAAGGTGCGAACGGGGAGACTGTCGGTCTCTAGCAGAGAGGTGCCAATTAGACATGCAAAGTGACTACGCAGGACCCAGCTCACTGCAGGAAAACTCATGCCAGTAGCGCAAGAGAAGAGCACACCCATTCGGAGCACTAACACGGCGTCGTCGGTATCCCTTGACTGCACACTCAGCCTCCACAGAAACTTCCGTGGAAGACCAGCACCAAAGGGAGCGCTCCTTAGCTGGCTGCGTGCACAGGTTGATGAGCTGCTCCAGCTCGAGGGTGCATCCTCAGCACATGGCTCTGCCGCGGAGCAACGCCGGGACCAGCTCAGCCCAGCCCTGCTGTGGCAGAGCTCAGCCCCATGAGCCCAGCATCCTCCTCCCCCCCCGGCAGGACTGGTCCCAGGGGGACCACACGAATGCAGCCCTCCCAGCAGCCACGCTGGCTTGGGGATAAGACGCTGCCAAAATTTCTGCACGGCGCCGATATTTAGGCATAGCCTAAAGCATGGTCTTAGTCTGAAAAAACACCTGTAGAAATGGCACGTTCTCTTTGAGCAAACTTGTAACCACTGCTGAATCCGCTCATGTGGGGACTGCTGCTAATTTTGAGTAATACTTCCAAGGAACACCGGATATATTGGAGCAGGGGTTGTCTCTGGAGAAGAGCAGCTGAAGCGGCAGCAGCAGTCCAGCCTGTCAGTCCAAGGGACCATCGCACCTTTCTACTTTTTTTCTTTTCCCCAATTGTGAGATTTATTGCAAGAATTTGCAATGGCCTGTGAGACACTGTGAGTGTTGGCCACACTCCCAAAAGCTGAGGAACTGCTGAATTGAGAATTGCTTTGGCTGCTTAACCTCAACAACTAGGGATGCTGAATAAGCCAGCAGAGTGCAGGTTTACTTTTAATTACCGCTTGGAGCGTGCTGCTCTAGTAAACAGACACAAAAAACAATTCTTGTTTCTTCTTTCTATTCTTTTCCCATACACAACCTGAAACGTCCGAGGCGGAGACAGTAAACAGAGCCCCACCATGCCATTTTGACAGACTCGCTTCTCGAGAATAAACGACTTCAAATAGCACATAAACCCATCTTAATGCCTACCTCTGTAACACGACGTCCACCTACTTACAGCCAGATAATAACGCTCTGAGGGTTAGGGGGGCTTCTTGGCCAAACCCTCCTCGCTCCAGAGCTCTTGGGGTCTCTGCGAGAAGCGCATCTGGCGGCTGCAAAACGGGCTCAGCGCTGCAACGCCGACCGTAATGCTTTCAACTCCTCGGTGACCACCAAAAACACACCATGTGGACCAAGTACGAGCAAGACCTGGGACATCTCGTAGTGTAACTGAGGAAAGCTTGCCAAGCGCCAGAACACCGTCAGCGCTCTCAGAACAGATCTGCATACTGCTTGCAAGTCAGATTTCTCCCTTTTTCAAGGCTGAGCTGGAGAATCGGTAGAGGCTGTTGGCCCCTAAAGAAATATCTGAATTTAAATGAGGGAAATACTGGATGTATGCCTCGACTGCCGAACTTCACATCATCTCCTACCCTTCCCCTTTATGGATAAGTAGCCTAAGATTGCAGAACCCTCACGTGAAGCCCAGCAAAATGTTCACTTAGGACCTTCCAAAAACTGAAGCTACCTACCTAAACTAGGCAGGCAACATTTTAAGAGTTTTAAATGCTTTCAGTGGATGGTCTCTGTGCCCACACAGGGTACCACACATGCCCGCTGTCACCTGCGAACCCTACGAGACCACTGTTTGCATTAGACCGAAGCACTTCTGCTCTTGGGCAATCTCCGGGGTTTCATTCCTCAACTGAGAAATAGCTTTGAAAGAGCTCCTCGCCTCCTGAAAGACGAACCTAGAGCCTTTATTAATCCTCCTAGCAACTGAAAGGCACATTTTCCTGCTGTTTGTCCTTTCGTTGCCATCAACATTGGCAAGAGGAAGGTACGGCCGCGGCACAGCCACGGAGGGAGGGGAGGAGTCCTCCGGGGCCAGGAAACCTTTGCCCACGCTGCCACCTCCGTTTCTCCGGCACACCGGGAATAAATTTCCGAGCCCTGCATCTTACATAAATCTCTTTAACGAATGAGGAGCCAAACATCTGTGAGTTGTCTGAATTAGCGTGAATTTGGCAGACTGAACAGCAAACTTGTATCGCCCTGCAGCCTTCAAATTTCTTGTTTTCCTCGGGTTCATTAAATACATAACAATCTGTTACCAGAAGACGGTTCCTACGTGCATGGGCTGCCAAGGAGCCGGTTTTGATAGCTCTGGTGGAGCTGGGGGAATGTGCGGGGAGGAGAGGGGGCTCTTCCTAATTCAGCAGGGCAAGGAGATGACGGGTTGCAACCACCCTGCCTCCTCCAGCAACCGCCCGCTACATGGCAAGGCTACTTCCAACACATAAATCTGGTGCAGCCAAAGCCGGAGGTGATTTCGGGAAGCTTTGAGGGGAACAGAGCTTAAGAGCGCGGGACAAGCAGGGGGAGATGCCTTCAAAAGCCAAGGATGTCCTGCAGCCTTATCCCAGCTGGGCGAGATGATCACGCCGCATCCAGATGAAGAAACCAGGCTCGGTGAGGGTTATTCATACCCACGAGCAGAGCCCTGGGCACGAGGCATCCCCGATACTCGGGGAAATCGGGGGTCTCCCACTGCTGCTGGGCAAGCCCGGCAGCACGGGGCCCGGGCACTCAGCGAAGGCATCGCCAACGCCAAGCCGTGGGCAGAACGGCCTAACGCTGTGATGGGGAACAGTACTGGAGTCTTCGCCTTCCCTCAAAGGAAGTCTTTTGCTACGAGGAAGAAGTCAAAGCAAACACCCACTCACCTGTTTACCCGTTTAAATCAAAGCCAAAGCAGCACCGAAACGCGCCCGACAGCATTTCCACAGAGTCATTCATTGAGAATTTGGACTTGGGTTTCAGCTGGTGTTTTTAATATCACAGGGAGACGCTTGCAAGGCTGGAATAATACCGAATCTGTTGCTATAACATGCTCTCAGCTCCTGCGAGGTGTCAGCAGCACGTAGAGCCCAAGCCTCCTGCAGGTTTGGCTCCCTCGGGGGCTCCCCGAGGGCCAGGCAGTGAAAATATTTACCCCCGAGCTGCTGAGAGCCTGGGGTAGAGCTCCAGCAAGCCTGGGATAGAGCTCCAGCAAGCCTGGGATAGAGCTCCAGCAAGCTGGCTCTCGCTGCCCCAAAGCAAGGTACCCCACCAGGCGATCGCCCAGCTGGAGAAGTAATGCCCGCAGAGGACAATTTTCCTGGCATTGGGATGCTTCATCCCCCGGAGGTGTGTAATCCTCCACGCAGCTGGAGCGGGGCAGAATGAGCCCCACTATAGCTTGGCACCCATAAAAGCCCAGATTTTGCAGCCCGTCTTGGAGATGAGGAAAAAAAAAAAAAAAAAAAAAAAAAAAAAGGGGGGAAAAAAAAAAAAAAAGGGAAAAAAAAAAAGTAAGTGGAAATGAAAACAGTCCCTGCTTTTATTTGGGCTGGCAGAAACACCGTCCTGCCCAGCCTTCCTCAAGCTCATTTACGACAGTGTGAACACGCAGTAAAGGAGAAACAAAAATTTAAAAATCTGCATTTTCTGCCCCCAGAGTCTCCATCTCTGGATACTCTCCATACATCCCTCTTCTATCCACCCCACAGGTGGAAATCAGGAGAAGAGATTCCTCTGTGCCACGGAGATGTGAAGCCCAAAGGACGGAAGGGTCAGCCTCAGCACCAGCGCGGTGGGAACCACAAAGCCCCCTCCCGAAACGGCATCCCAAGGAGAACTGACCCAAATCCTGTATCCCATCCCAGCTCCAAAGCTGCCAGCAGGCTATCGGGAAGGGAATCACGCCAGGTATTTTGTCAGTGCACAAAAATGAATGATTGCCCAGTACAAACAGGGCAGCAAAAATGTCCACCTTCATCACAAGGAAAAATACACATCAGGTTGCTACACTAATGAGTGAAGGAATTAACGAATCCTAGAATTTGTAAATCATTATGAAGTCCCTAAAACAATGACACCGCCTTAAAATGCATGAGATTGCAAGCTAAACATCAGGCTCTGTTAGAAAACGAGATACGGGGTTTTTTACAGCCATTATGGACAACAAGAAGTCCCACTGACTACATCTCAACAGCAGAAACATCAGCCTCAAGGCAGAAAAGGGAGAAATGGTCAATATATGCTTTACCGCCATCCTAAGGAGAAAGTAAAACGATACGGTCGCGTTCGTCAACGAGTAACCTGGGATGATATTAAACAGCAGGCACTAAACACAGGCCTTTCTTAAAGAACAGCCCCAGAAAACAACACTGAGAAAAGAGCTCTCATCTCACCTGATGTCTTTGTGCTGGTCAAAGGGAATGCTGGTAAAAGAGGCTTCATTAAAGCGCACAGAAATGGACGATAATTATCAGTATCTATTTAACTGACCCATTTCAAACAGACCTGCAAATAAACTGGCAATACTGGCTTCAACAGAAACTAGACTTTCACCTTACGCCATGTAATACTTCTGGCAGTAATTGGGAAGGAAACAAGAAAATCAGTGCTGTGTAAGCGACTCAAGACTGGCAGAGCACTGAGTACAGAGAACAACTTAATCATACAGAACCGAGAGAAGCAACCGGCACAGTTTTTAACCAAGATGTTAAGATATGCCTCAAAAAACATAAATTGCTTAAACATAAGACACTCACCTTGAAGGCGGGGGCACGTCCCCAGGCTCCCGAACAGCACACTGGATTACCAAGGCATGCGGGAGGTACGACCATGGGCTGGATAAACTGGGGATCTCCAGGAGGAGAAGAGACGGTATTGCCTCTGTGCTCTGCGCTCCACGACCGCTACGGGGGTCTGGAGCCTTCTGCCACGTCCGATTAAGGTCTGGAGAAGACCCAAGGAGTAACTGAGGGACTTGAAGACACGGGTACAGGGCAAAACTGGGGGGAACGTGGAGCGGTGGCTGCTCAGGAACGACGCGGTCGCCTTCAGAGAGGGAAAGAGATGCTGAGCAGGTCCTTCAGAGGGAGCAGACCGGCTGCGTAACATCACCCAGCCCTGTGAGAAGTCGAAACTACACGCGTTCAGAGGAAGGGCAAAGTGCATTTTTTTTCCCTGAACAGCACAGACAAAAGCCACTGCAATAAATTAACGGCGTAATAAACGACTGGAGTGGGTTCCCAATCCTCGCTACGTTTTTATCTCTGCACTGGATGGCTTTTCTAGAATATCTGCTCCAGCAAGAACTGATTCGGAAAATCACTGCCCTACGCCTCGAGCGAGCGGCTGCACCGCCGTGTCCCAGCACGGTCCCTGGGATGAAGGCTTCTGCAAGGACCAGGAGGGAGGGCTGACAAACCAGCCCCTCCACAGGCTGCCCAGGCTCTCCTTTCCGCTCTAACACGGCTCCTTCTTCACCTCCCACCTTCACGGTGTATCACGGGGGGACGCAAGAGACAGGCACAAGGGAGGGCATCAACAGCGCGACCCATCGCGCTGGAGAGTCGGATTGTTTTAAATGAAGTTTAAAATACTTAACAATTCAGCCGAAACCACCACGGGAAACGTAATCCTCTACCAACAACACAAACCATGCACAACCAAAAATGTGGGTGATAGTTTCTAAATGAAGCTATCGGTAACTGTAAATCTTCATTAACCACGATGCTTTCGCTCTGAGAAGTACCATCCATCGCACTGTACTTCAATTATAACACAACTGACAGTCCAATAAAGAGAGAATCTTTTTCTGAATTAACAGAGAGGCTACAAAACCAAATGTGGATATTTTTAATGCTTTCTGTACCTTCATAATTGTAACGGATCTTCAGCTTTGGCACGCAATTGTAGCTTTTGGCATCTGTGTCATCATATTAAAACTTGTCCTTTCAAAAATATTATGCAATACTTATTTGTAACGGCTGGGACACAAAAAGCAGGCGGTAACAGGATTAAGAATATGTATGCTTGAAGTAATTTTATAGCACCGACAACTATTACCCAGCACACCAGCAGGCTATTTCCAGTAACGTTAAGGTAGGCGCACACATACAAAACTCACAGTTATTGTGACTTTCCCGTACCACTTGAAATAAGAAATTGCTACCGCCACCTGGCCTAAGCACGCTGCTAGGCTGGCCTAACCAGGGACAAGGCTGGTTGTCTTCATCAATGCCGTTTTCCTTCCCTAACATCCCCCAGCGGGGCAGAATAGCCATGACAGCGGTTGTACAACTGGGGCAACTGAGGCAGAGGAGCACGAAGGCTTGTCTCTGGTCACTGCGAGAGTCGTCACGGGGAAAAGGACAAAAAAGAAATTTCTTGAACGCAAGTAAGTGCATAACGTGTTTTAACTCATCCCTGAGGAGCCCTTGGATTTAGGAGCAGGACGAGGGGTGCGTCCCTCGACCCCCTCGGTCTGGACCGGCTGCCGAGAGCAAAGCGAGCTGCTGGTGTGGCTTGACAGCAGCATCATTCTGCGCCAACACCCCCAAAACCCACTTCTCCTCTGCAATCAAAAAGATTTTCGGTCCTTCCTTTCGAGGGCTGGTTTTGAGAAGAGGGAGAGCAGGTTTTCCAGCTGCCCGATCAAAGTTTGCCGGATTTCATTTTTGGGTTTTTTTTTTTTTGTTGGTTTTTTTTTTGGTTTGGTTTGTTGTTTATTTGTTTTTGGTTTTGGTGGGGGTTTTTTTGGTTTGTTTTTTTTTTTAACAAACCCTAGGAGATGTAATGATATATAAGCACAAAACGGCCAGAGAGGAAAACCCGCTTTTCACTACGGTCCCATACCTACTGCACAGCACAAGTCCTGATCTTTGGCTGCTGAAAGCAAAAGCTACAGCCAGGATCCACGAATAGAGGGAATGATGTAGCCCAAGGGATGCTTCAAATGGAGTACAGAGGAGTGACACCAATGATGCTGCTAGATTCAATCCTCTAAAAGCGAAAGCCATGACCAAGTCTCCCTTGGGCATTTTTTTTTTTTAGGGAGTTGGTACAGAAACTCCATGCACCAGAACAGATTTTTCGCACTCACTCAAAGGGTTCTTAAAATATCACAAAGATACGGTGATTACGGAGCCAAACTCGCCTGGGTACCCCCCACCCACCTGTGCAGGGACCCACAGCCTGCGGTGCCGGGAGCAGCCGTGCTTCGTGCAGGCTTCAGTGCTCCTCCAGGTCGGCCTACCGCTGCCTCCTCCTTCTGTGCGTTTCAACAGAAACTTTTAACATACCAAATCTCATTTATCTGACATGGCATACGTTAGATGCATAAAATGCGGTATCTTACACATCTAACCGATCCAACGGCACAGGCTTCACAACTCATGGATCAACCACCTGAAGCCAGGAGAAATTCCAGGTGTAAATGAATTGTGTGATGACACTTGTTGATTTTCAATACCCGCTTCACCTGCTGATGACTAAAGGCTCACGCAACCACAGCCGGTTCTATCAGAGCTCGCACCAGCTTGGCGGGGCTTCAGAAATAAGCTCTTGCCGGGGAATTTTTGTCTCTCTAAAGGCAGCCAACTTATAAAAGTTTGGAAAAACAAAACAGCCTGAGGACCTGCTCTCCAGTTCACTGTACCAGAGCCACGTTCTGCATTGCTGCTCCAAGCAAATGGCTGGGTCGCGGGCAGCCGGGCTGCGACTGCGGACACGTAGCGTGACCTTGGAAGAGTTCTTTTTCATCATTATAACACGGCCACTGTTCATAGGGATACTTGGGTGCAGAACCAGAGCTCCAGGGCTCAGGTCTGCCGCTGCCCTGACCGCTTTCAAGGAATTTATGGAAAGTCTCATCTCTAAAACTTGTGCGGTGCCGGGGTCGGCGGGGAGCGGGCTCGGGCAGGGACCAGCCCATCAGGCTTAATGACCCAGCAGGCTTGCAGGCGCAGAGGAGTAGCATGGTGGAAAATTCCCTTCTCTTCGCCCGATTAGTTTATATTTAGCTCTCCGCGGAGCAGACACGCTGGAGGAGCTGTTGTTTTGGTGATATTTCTGCACGGCCCCGCGGGGACCCCTGCAAGGCAAACCGCGGCGTGCCAGGGGAGGCTGCCAAGAAACGGCTATCACCGCCTCGCTCCACCACCACATCGGACCAGGCACGTGAGCCCGCCGATAGTCACAGCCCTCTGCTACCCGTTAGACCTCCTTTTTCTCTTTTTTTTTT
>VZTL01015993.1:359-42780 GCA_013400535.1 Scopus umbretta
AACAACAATAAGAGTAATTTGGAAAAGTCACATTTGAAAGGCATTCTTTCCATAACACAGACAGACAATTACGATATACAAATTTATCGCTCAGCCCTCTTTATTCTGTACAATGCCTCCAACTCACGGGACGTGCTCAGTTTTAAGTGCGATGATCTTCCAGCAGTTTAGATCCCAACTGTTTCCATTACGAAAGGCTATAAAATGCCACTGATGCTCAAATGGAGAGTTCCAACGGGCAGGGGCATGCGCGATGCTTATATTTACACTACGTCTGAATAAGAGAACCACAATTTCCACAGGCCACCACCTGAGCCACATTCAGATAAGTTACCTGGTCCATAGAGGTCTAAGAGCACTGCTTGGTGGTTCATTATTCTCCTGTGCATTGGTCCAGGATACGCAAATGTGATTTGGAGTTGGTATTTCATATGCAAATGTGTGGTGACTTTCTGCACCACTGGCAGAATGAAGGAAAGAAAAGCAGCTGTTGAGGAGACAGCATGTCATATCATTTATTCATGAGCAATGGGATGGAAAAATAGATGGGTCTTCCACTGTAAACAGTTAGAGAAATATAAAGGTAAGGGATTACATACCGTATTCAAAAAACTTAGCTTAACATTGACATATTGGGTCCTCTAAGTCGGTCTTATAACAGCCATAAAGGAACCCGAACTTAGATTTGTGCTGGCAAATGTTTTACAGACAAAACTGGCTTTCAAGGAAAAACTGAGAAGTCATCAACAAAATGCCATCAATAAGTCCACTTTCCATGACATGAAATTACTGGTTTTCATTTTAAAATTAGTTCAGGCTGCTCTCAGAAACAGAACACAAAAGTTGGTGGCCCAAAACATCTTGACAGCCTTATAAGTTGTTTTGCTTGACCCAAATGAAACCTTACTGCTACTATAGGAATCACTTTGGTGTGCCCAAAATTCCTAATATCCTGGACATGATTTCCAGTTACACAGTGCCCTTTCACATCGCCTGCGACAGCACCAGAAGATATAAACAGCAACGTGAGCCACCCTTCTGAAAAACACCTGATTTCACGTTGTTTGAGCTACTTGTTTTTGTTGATGTCTCCTTACTCGTTGTAAAAGGCTTCAAAGTCATCTGTTTGCATTCCAAAGAATCCTAAAGTTCAGAATACTCTCACTTTTGCAATTGTTCTACATTGAATCTGAAATCTGATCAGATGGCCACAAATAGTCTCATTTTTTCTCACTGTTTTTCAACCTGTGCCAGGTAAAGTAGTCACAGGTGCATGCAGTGAGTTGGTGAATCTCCTGTGTATGGGACTCCTCTGTTACAACTGGTTTTTTAAAAGTATCCATGTAGCAATGTAAATCTGCAGCAATTTGGAGCGTCAAACTTTCTTAACCTATTTCCTGAATGCGCAAAGATGATTTGACTGGAGTAGGTCAAGTAATTGAGGACTAAAACAGCCCAAGACATTTATTAACCAAAGTGAGTCATCTATAATAGACATCTTCTGATCCACGATTACATAACATATATGGAAAAATTTGCAAAAGGTAAAAATTTTAAAACAAGAAAAACGAGCGAGATTATAATTTGTGCCAATGCTCATTTATACCACTCTAGCAATGCAAAATGGATTTAAAGCACTTATGAATATACACCCCTTTAAAAAATCCCATCATAAACTCAAGAATATGTATAGAAATTACCACATACAGAAAACTATGGCCCTAATGTGCATTATAACACTGCGCTTGATTTTCAAGAATCAAGCCTCTGAATTTACACTGTATTTTCACTTCTTTCATTAGCAAGTTCAATCCCCATGGAAGGTACAAAACTGATGAACCTTAAAGCTCATTCAGCTCCAGTTTAGTTAACTGAAGCAGAAGAGACACCTGAGACTGAAATGCTGTATACTTCCTAAAAGGGAACAAGGTTTGGAGCTGGCTGAACCAATGCACTCTTTTCTCACAGGACACTGAAGGAGCCATTCAATTGCAGCAAGTTTTGGCCATTACCACTGTGAATCCAATTTGGGCTCGTGACCCACAGGTAGAAACTCCGATTCCATTATCTGGCCCCTGCACTGCTGAGTATGAACTGAGATTGCGCAATGTAACGGATGGTCTCTATTTCACTTGTGCAGCAGGGAAAAAGAGGTCAGGGAAAACAGAAGCCATAACGCTGTCTGACCTTTCTTCCTTTGCACGAGAAGGGAAACCACTCTATTCCTGGAAGGATATGGGGGTAGCAGCGAGAGAGAGGACACCATGAGCTGACCCTGGGTCGGCAGCAGAGCAAAACAAGAAATGAAGTCAAAAGAGCAGACAGTGGCAGAAATCAGTAAAGGGAAAGTATTGTCATCTGCTCACCCTCCTCCCAGAAGCAAAAAAAATAAACAGATTTAAGTTTCCATCAGAATTGAAATTAGGACTTGAGCTAATGTCTGTTGTTTCCATTATCATATTGCTTACAGATCACACATAGGATAAGGCTAGATACTTATCCAATAAAAGAATTTCTATCCCTGGAGATTTTCATAGGCTGCAGACAAACAAAATGAAAAAAAAAAAGGATACTGGGAAAGAACTGTCATTGAACAAATAACTCACTACATCAACACCAGAGGTATGGATAGGACTTGTATGTCCCATCCCCCAGTTCAGCACTCCAGCCACTGGATGCTCACACATTTAAGTCTGAATTCTGACCCCAAACATGTACTTATACTTCAAACTTCATGTTTTTTTCAGCAAATCTGGGCTTGCAGGCTAGTCTCATCTCCAGTTTAATTCTCACCACAGACCTAATAAGCATTTCACAGACAAAAGCGCATTGGAAATCGTAAAAATACATGTCCTTTCTCTCATAATTTTCCATCAGTGTTCCACCGCAGGCAAAGAAAATAATCTGGCTTTACTATGAATTCTGCTGTAAGTCAAGTGTTATTAAGGGCTTCTTCATATTGTTTATCACGGGAATCTGACTCGATGTCTTCCTGAGCACTCCTATGAAGGTTTGTTTAGTAAAAGGCACAAGTGTTACGACAGCCCTATAAGCATCATAGTGACAAGCATACGAGACCAGAGGAGAACTGTAGACATCACCCTGTTTGATTAGGAGACCATGTTTTTTATGCTATGCCATTAGGGATGCAGTCTTAATTTCTTATAGCAAAATAAAGCTAAAACCACAGTGCCTGTGGGGCTAAGAAGCAGCAAGTTATTTTAAGATACTGTGAGTAGGTACTCTTCTCCAGTGCCTTGCACAAAACACAGTCGTTTTTACCATGCAAAATCAGTATACGCTGCACCTAATGCTATGAAACAGTGTTTTGCAGCTGGCACTTGCTAGGGTTTGAATCTTGCTGTGAAAACCTCCTTATGTAAACCAAAATCCCACCTGGGGGAATAAAATGCACACGTGAATCTCTGAGAAACTCTGTAGCCTTGGCAAACCACAATAGTACCACACTGATAGGTTTTGTAATATTTCCTTTTAACAACTGGTTTCAAAGCACTGAAACTTAGACCAATATCATTATCCCCATTTCATATCTGGTGGTAAAAGCAGTGAAGTGAGGGACAAAGGCTATTCAGAAAGCAGCAGCAAACATGGGACCCGCAAGTTTCAGTCTAGTGCTGTAGCCCAGAGCCTATGAATAAAAACATCTGTAGTGTCAGCAATAACAACTTTGGGACCTTTAAATAATGAGCATTCTTAAATAGCTGTAACAGTATTTCCTTTTTTTGAATCCAGATATCAGCCTTGCCTTAACTCCTCCTATTAAAACACATTCCCACACAAGCTTTTCCTGAAAGGCATGAAGGACCGCGGTGTTAATGTGGTGCACCTTTGCTCACAGGATTCATTCTGTGTGATCCTTTCCTGATGAGCTTGTAATGCATTAAAGAAACAATTCCTACTCTCCAAAAAAAAGGGAGCAAGTTTCTCATAAAGTAAGAGCACATTATTTCACAAGCAAAAAGAGAGATACAATTTAATCTCCAAAAATTAGCATAACTTTCCTATTCTTCTAGAGACTGCTTGATTAAATTAGCCTATATCACTTTAAAAAGAATGAGATATGAATTCTAAAGTAAAAGAGGTTAAAATTGAAATTCAAAGAATAAAAACTTAACAGGGATGCATAAAAGGGAAAAAACTCAATATTGCCCATAACAACAAACATCACGTAATCCCATAACACAAGAGTATGTGTCAGTCCACCCGGCCGGGGGGAAAAAGTCATCAGGTTTGTGCCCTGATCCACTGAGATTGCACTCAGCTGGTGGTACCGGGGGGTCTTCTTTCTTAACAAAGACCCCAGCATCCTGACAACTTGCAGATTGACTAGACTATTCCAGCTTGTTTTCTACCCCTGGGTTGCCTTGCTACTTGCACTCGATGAGTTGGAAGATCAGTCACTCAAGTCCCACACTTAATGGGCAGGTGACACACAGGGAGGCTCACTGGACTTTTCCAATTGCAGTACGTGCAAGGAGGAGTACACAGACTGGTGGGTTGAGCTAATACTTTCAACGAGGCCTTTCTCTAGCTAACACTTAAAAAATACTTGTCAGGTGCTGCAAGACAATGAAGGTAGACCCTAAGGCTCATCAAAGCGGACTTTTTGTTAGCAGTTTCATGCACAAGACACTTTATTTTGAGTACCACACTGCTATGACTTCCTTACATGGGGTAAAGCACAAGAAATAAGAATAATACTCTCATTGTCATATGTTTACATAAACATGAATCCAGATGTAAACGCATGGAAGCATGTACAGGCTTAAGATATTAACAGGTTTGTCTACATAGTGTAACAGTGGTAACGATGAGTGAGCGCAGTTTACGTTGCAAAGAGAGAACATCTTTCTGACCAGAAACCATATACCACACCAGGGTAACACCAGGCCGGTAATTCCCTTTGCAAGAAGGAGCACAGTAGCTCAAGGTTGGCTCTGTCTCATTAAGCCCACGCTATACGGTGCAAATACAACCAGACAACAACTGATCTTGAGGGGCAACAGGAGAGAAGGAGCAGTATTTTCTTCACTTTGAACTACCGCCATGTTTTCACTGCCTTGCAATCAGCCTGCCTGCCTTTCTCACCCCTCGCCAAGTTCACAACCCGCTGATCGAAACACTGATCCCTCTGATCCCTAATGTTAGTTTTGGAAATGGAGAGAAACCATATTCCAATTAGGAACTGTGGTTATCTGAACATAAAAGATCCAGTAATTTTTGCTGAAGCAATCATTATTGCAGAGGCTTAATTGGCCAGAACTGTCAATGGCAATTAAATGCTTACAGTTGGGGCTCTCGGAGGCTCGGTGACTTACTGCGTGTTTTTTAAAGTATCCCATTTGTTCAGTCACACTGGATGACTGCGACTGTGCCTGGAAACTTGGATTTTATTCTATGGTAACGGTTAAAATACCCAATAAGCGTATCTTGTATAATTGGTAGCTTTATAGGTTGCAATCAATTGTCTTATCTTTGTATAGAGAAATTATGCCTTTTGATGGGTTTTTGTCGTTTTTTTTTCCTCACTTCTCGCTATGGGAGGTTATTCTGATGGGAGCCTGTAATTAGAACCACAGAGAACCATTTGGGATTTTAAAGGTTGAAAACATTACCCTTCTGGGATGCTTCGCTTTGAGAGCTTTTTGGCTGGTGGCCAAGCCTAAGCTTCTTCGAGTTCAGCTGGGTGATTTAACCCCAAAAGTTTTACCAAAAGGAACTACCAACTTAAAACCTGGAGAGCCAAAAGGGTGAGAGAGATGACTCACTAAATGGCTCAGAAGGCTGGTGTAAAAAGTTGTCTCAAGAATCTTTCCTAGCCTTGTAAGGTCAACATTAGTTTGAGAAACAATACATGACACTTACCACTTCTGTATTATTTAGTATCTCCAACAGAATGGCATGACCAAACGCGGGTCAGGCTCTGGCATTAGATGTTATCCAAACATAGGGAGGCAGAGTCACTTCGTAAGAACATCACACATCAGGGTTAAAAAGCAGGAACAGATGCAGCAGGCGTGATAACAAAGCTCATTCAAAAACGTATGGCAGAAGCCTCCCTGTGATACATCAAGGACAACAGCCCAGAAAACACCAACCCACTCAATAAAGGTCTATGAGATACGGCCTCTCGTTCCAGCCCTGCCTTTGACTTTTCATGCAACTTCCAGCACCCCTAAGTATCTACCTCCCTCCACACACAGGTTTTGATTTAATCTAAATTAAAAATCCCTTCTTCATCTGAATTGGTGCCAGTGCCAAATCCAGGATAGCAAATCATGGGGAGCGGGGCTCACAAAAGGTAAATACTATGGCTGGATTGCCTGTTCCACTGATTTAGCCCTCCTTTTGCCTTCAGACAGGCAGCAGAGCACCAAGCAATGATTCATCCTGTTTAGCCAATTATTTTGTATGACATTTAGGGGTGTGAATTCAGAAAGACATTTTTCCCCACACAGGGTACACGTTTTTCCACTGACTATGACTTCTGAATATTGGTGGTCATGAAACAATGTGCATACTTCCACCTTACCTTCAGCAAAGACAGAGTCTCCTTGCAGACCTGGAAAAGATTATTCTACAGAAGTAGGATTCTTTTTTGAGACTGTTTTCAAAATCAAGGGCTTGTCTATCACAGGAGGTCTCTGAAAAATTTTGTGTCATGGTATTTTGATACCTTACCACTGGGTAAGAACCAAATCATATCAATACCTCTGTGCACACTACATAGTCTTATTTATATTCTTACTCTTTAACAACATTTTATTTCATTGTAAGCCACTGTACAAGAAAATACATCAGTAGTGTAAGAATTGGCTTCATGCTAAAAGAGTGAAAAAAATAAAAGGGGGAGATGCATCCAAAGATCTGTAAAAGAAAATAAAACCACCATATAAATCACCAGGTACCTTTACTCCACTGTAGAAGAAAGCAGCACTTCATAAAATCTGACACTGTCACCTAGAGTCTACAAAAAGAAGACAGAAAAAAGAATTTGTATGCTAAATTTGCCCTTTATTTAGAGTCAAAAAATTATAACATCATAAATTTGGAAGAGATCAGACAACTTCAGCCTCCTAGAATACAGGCATTCTGTCCTATAGATTGTACATTAGATACTAAGAATTTGGATACTAAATTTGTCCTTCATTTAGAGCCTGAAGATTGTAACTTCATAAATTTGGAATGAATCAGCCATTCGGTCCCTTACGCTACAGGCATTCTGTATTACAGATCCTACATTAGATACTAAGTGTTAATATTAAGATGCATTCCTCTAGGAGCAGGCTTTTTGTGCGGTCTTCATTATTTTGCACAGTTAGACAAGGAGCTTGGAAAAGGCAGCATGTCTGGCTTCTTCACTGATATTTCTACTTCTAGCCAGAGCAAAAACAGGCAAGGGGAAAAAAAAAAGTACTGTGCACTTGAATTGGAAAAACACTTTTAGCAAATCCAAATGTGTCTCTCTGGGTTTTTCAGGGTTTTTATGTTTGGGTTGCTTTCTAAAAAACCCTAAGGAACAAACAGGTTCCTTATTGGAATATTGGAATGTTGGAAACAGAAGGGGATCCAATACCTGGACATGAAATAAAGCTATTTGACTTTTCATTACAGTCACTAACCCACAGAAGCCACTATTTACTCTCAGTTGCTTCTAGAGCTTCATTAATTTCCAATGAATTAAAGATGCATTACCTTTTTGAGAATCCGGTTGTAAAAATATATGTGTGTGCAGTCTTATAATTGAAAAACTGCTACATTTAGCAAGAAAATACTTTGGCCAGCAAATCCTGTTCCTTACTAAGACTGCTTCTTACAAGCACATAACCTCTGTTTGCATGGCTGGAGGTCAACAACAGGCTAACACGAAGCATCTCGGCATCGTGTCCTCTGATACAACTGGACGTATTTGAGCCGTACTGTTAAAACATGTATTTAAAAAAAAAAAAAATACGTAGCATCTTCAGGCAGAGGTACGCATGACATGAGAGCCTGCTCTAAGAACTCCTGCATTCAAAACTCCTGCAAGTCAGGACTAATTCAAACCCAAGCATCATGCCTTGGAGGTAACAGGTCCCTCACCCACTGGGTGAACAGGATAAAAGTCTCCTCTTCATTTGTTGTGTAGAGAAATACACGTACCTGGGCCAAAACGAATAAACATGACCTGAATTTGCAATACATATAGCTGGGCCAAAATGAATAAACGTGACCTGAATTTCCAAGTATTTTTTTCGTGACCCATTTTGAATTTTTCAGAAAATATTTTGTATTACCACAAAACCTCTGCCCAGCTGTACCTGCCACAGAAATATCAGACTACGCTGGTTCACAGGCACCATTAACACCTCTGTGCGTGGAGATTGGTGTGTTTCCCAGGCCACCGCTCGAAGGGAGTCTGAACAAGAGCGTCTGTGCTTAACACCTTCAAGGTGGTGGCAAATAATTCTAAGTCATAGCCAGCTGCCTTAATTAAAAACAAACCCGTTGTAGTCACTGCAAGCGAAGTCCTGTTTCCACAGAGGGAAACAAGAAAGATTATAAACAACCACTTCACGGTACTTGGAGAACAAAGCCTAAGAAACAGGAGAGTGCAGCTGGCACACAGTGCAGTAACAGGCTCTCCTGTTATTGCTGCCACGCAGGACGCTTCTCACACCCCGTGCTGCTATCGGCGTAGACTTAGTAGCAGTTTCGCACAAGTAGTTGTGCCTGTGATGTACAATTGTGCAGAAGATAAAAGGAAGGCCGTCCAAAAAACGAGGTCTGCTGCGTAGGAGGAGATGATGTCGGAAGTGGTCCTAACGAACCTGCTCCAATTCCCACTCCATGGACTATGACGGCAGCATATAGAGCTAGTGGTCTAAAGAAATTCCACGGTGCTTCTAAATGTTAAAAATGAGATGACACACATGGCTTGTGCGAGCAGATGTGGTAACCATATGTCCTGGTTTCAGCTGGGAGAGAGTTAATTTCCTTCCTAGTGGCTGCCATANCCCAATTCTTTCCCCCATCCTGCCAGAGTGGCAGGGGATGAGCGAGAGGCTGGATGGTACTTAGTTGCCAGCCGGGGTTAAACCACAACAGGGGGTCGGCCTTGCTTACGTTGTGTGGGAGTGTGTGCACTCGCTACACCATGTTACGTAGCGATGGAAAAGGAGCGGTGGTTATTCCTTCTGCTTGCCTTGGTGAATTTGGAAACAAGGAATATCACTTAGGCTTCATTAATGACTGCAACACTAAGAGTGGTCAACTAATGCAGCTTGAACAAAACTCTACAAGAAGGTTTCAGCTTTTTAAAGCTACTGCTTGCTTACATTTATTTAGCTAAAGAAATTCTGATGATTATTCAAATTGATTTATGTTTGTCTACCATCCTCTTTTACCCGAAGTTTTGCCCTAAGAAAAGAGATTTCAGTCGGAAGGTGCTGTTCGTATGGCGGTTTCAGTTTTGTGCTTTCAGTAGAACTAGTGTTTTGTGAAGGACTTTTTTTTTTTTTTTTTTAAATGCCGATTTATGTGGGATTATTTGCATGAATAAGATGGCCTGAAGTCTTTCATGCACACTTTCTAGAAAGTGGCGTTTCTCTGGGGAAGCGGTTAACCACATGCTCATTTTATTTCCAGTGTAAGTAATGCATACCGGGTATGTGTATCCTCTTAAAATTTCAAAGCCAGTATTATTTTATAGGTTAATAGCATGTCTTGCTCTGTGTATATATTTTAAAAGTCAGATGATAAAACAGGTTCCATCATCTCAAAGTGACAATAGATCTTGTTGGAGACAAATTTATAGCTATTACATTTTTGTGCTTGTGTCAGCTAACCTTGGCAAACAGAATCCTACTTGCTATTGGGATGAAACTTATAAATCTTTGCTTTTCCACTTTCTCTTCCTCCTGGTTTTGAAACCTTGTCTTAGACCTTGTCGCCTCCTTTATTCATGGCAGCAAGAGTATCCTGTGGGTTGAAATTTCTTCAAGGACTAGGGTGTAATATTTCACCCCTTTTTAAAATCCTTTTTAAAAATTATTTGTTTCTCTCTCTCTCTTTCACCTTGATGCATAAAAAAGTGTGGACACCTTCCGAGATCACTGTTTAAGATAGTGGTTTACAGTCAGTAATTTTCAGAAACTGAAAGTAATCTTCTAACGCCTTCGATTTCAATGAATTGTTTGATCAGTAAGAGTCCTCGATTCATTTTATTTTCTACCATAATCCTGTTGTTCAGCATCTCTGAATACTACAGTTTTTCTCTATGCAATCCCTGCAATAACTACCTCAGCACAAGCTGAGAAGCGTTCTGTGCTGGGACCCCTTTTGCTTTCTTTTCCCCATGCCTCCAAAATTTAGAGTAGATCTTTTATGGCATGTGAAACTTTATTGTATTTATTGAAAGATCTGTAAGAAAGTAAGCATCTCGCTCTAGAGCTAAGTGAAAACTTCCTGCCAAAACTTTGTGTGAAATTATTCTTAGCAAAATCTAAGAAAAAATACATCAGAAATATTGAATGCATTTTGTTAAAATATTTTTCTATTTTCAATTCTTTCTTTTCAATCCATAACTTATTTTTTAATTGAAATAATAGGTTACACATTTCAAGACAAAATGAAGTAGTTACTGACTTGTATTTCTGAAACAGCTCAAAGTTTCCACGTTTGCTGGATCTGGGACATCCATGGTTTTGCCTTTGGAAAAGGTAAGCCAGTTGGATACCCCAACCTGTGGCCTGTTCCATTTCTTAATAACTGCAAAACAACTGTTTTTGTTGTGTGACTGAGTGACGTGTTGGGGATGAATTTTAAATGCAGCTATCTTTTAAAAAAAAAAAAAAAAGGCTGTGTTTTAAAGCATTTAGCTTTAATTGCAATAGTGCTGGACTTGCTCTGTCTTAACCATTAGGGTTTTACTGCTTATCACCTCTGCGAACAAACAATGTACCCGCCACCTTCAGCCAGCCCCAGCCTCTGCCTGTTCATCCAGAAATACCCGGCCTGTTGGGTCTCATTAATTCCAAAATTTTTACACGAAACCTGACCTGCTTACACTACAGCTCGTGAGATTCATAAAGTCAAATGGCAGATTTATACATGCAGGCAGCTGTCTGCGTGCGGAGTTACGGTGTATGGAAGAAATATGCAGATGTCAAATACAACCATGCAGTTGGCAAATCGACTTTGGGTATTTACATATAATAATTACCAGTGTGGGGAATTTGAGAATAATCCTATTCAGAGAGGGCATGCGATGCATATGGAGCAGCCCAAATCCAGACTTTTAACTCTTTGTCTGGTGATAAGGATATGTTTCTCCCAATAATTCTGTGTTATTTGCTGTACTTTAGTTATAGGATTGCAGGAACTTTTACGGGATGGAGCTGTTTATCTCTCCCAGAGATATTTTGGGTCCAAGAATGTAGATTTACATATAAATAAACTCCTTCAGTGCTGCAAGAAGCAACTTACCGCGGCCAGCGCGAGCTATGGAAGCATGTTCTTAATAGGCAAAAAGAAAATGCAAAGATACTCAGGTGCCTCTGTATGTGTGGTATTCATTTTACAGCAGAGGTTTTAGCGTGGATATTAAATAGCAAAGTACTTGAACTTTCAAAACTGAGCTGTGCACATATCCATCCTCCCAAAATGGGTGAGCGAGCTGGCAGCTTGGAATGGCTGATGTTTTTAACGATTAGCAGTTACGGTGTGTGAAATGGATGGGTCTAGAGGAAGCAGGTTCAGATCCCCTGGCCTGACTCTGGAGATGAACATGTCCCACATTAGAGGGCAGAATTAAGTACCCAAGGCTCTGTGTCCATCGTCTGAGGATGTTTTACCTTTTCCCATTCCTTTCTCACCCACACTCTCGCAGTGTTTTACCTATTTTTACCATGATCATCGTGCTTCTGTTCAAGGCACGTAACTTCGTTGGTATGCACAGATCTCTGTTAGAAATGGTAAATGCGTTCCATGTTTGAACTCAAGCTTTGAGTTGCACTGCTTTACATCTTGGGCTGGGTGCTGTGGCACAAGGAGACAAAGCTGTTCTTGTTCGTTATTGATCTGTAGCTATAGCTCAACTTCTCAAAATGTGCAGTTTATTGTCCTAGGGGAGGTATCCCTGCCTAATATTTTTCTAGAAAATAAAGGAGACAGCACATAAAGATCATTCTTCTGATTCATTTCACCATCTTAGGCTATTAATGCTTTTTAAACGTACACCCCTAGAGGAAGATTTGTTTGGTTTCCTTCCTCTGACAAGGCTTTTCCAAAGACCTTGGAGTACCAGCTCGATTCGGATGTTTGGTCCGAGTTTCTCTCCAGGGCAGTACAAAAAAGGAGAAATACAATCTCGATTTCCAACTGGTAAAAAAGCAAAGAGGAGGGAAAGTGCCTGGGTTTTTCCAGTTGGAAAATTAGGTCTAGTGTTTGAAATTTGCACCTAGCAACAACAGGCAATGATTTTCTGTGGGTTTTTTCCTCTGATGTATTCCAAGAATCGTAATTATTGTAATTTTCAACAGAATTATAGTTTGACTGTGGTCCAGTACCTGTTACAACTTTGCATGGAAAAGATTTCCAAATTCATAAATAGTACTGTCCACATTTCTCTGAATTTTCTAGTTCTAACTGGGATAGGAGGTAGCTTTATGAAAATGGATTTGTTTTGCATCAACACTAGCATAATTGCTCACCCTTTTTAAAGAGTTTGAGAGGCATGTTGCTAGGGACAGAAAAGCAATGTTTTGGAGGATTTGATCATGGAGTTAGATGGCTGCAAGTGGCAGTGAAAATGTAAATTCTATAAGCCGTTGACATCTCACACTATTAAGCTTACCTACATACACACTAGCTATAGATGAGGTTTCCCTTTGATGATTTTCTTAATTTGGATGAGAAATATTAATAGAAATAACAGTAGGATCATCTTGAATGGAGCTCCCTATCTATTGTCTTATTTTGATTTGGTTTAAAGTTGGGGTTTTTTTGTCTCAACTTTTGCTGACAACAGGCATTTGAAGTTGCTTCCAAGTTGAGTTGAAACAGTGCTTGACATCTCTATACAGAATATAGAACCTGACAAGCATAAAATCATTGCCAGAGGTCCTTATTTATGTGAAATGCAGGACCAACAAACCTGCTGGGATGAAAAAAAGGCTGTTCTTGAAGAAATAAGAAACTTTCTAAAGGTTCATGGTCTATATTATCCTCCCTTGGCACAGACTCATGTATTTCTGCGAAGGTCAGCGGAACTGTACACAGTCCCACTTAGGAGATCTGGTCACCCCGAGTACTGTGATTCACCTGCCTGTTTTAAACTTCCTCTGTTGCCACAGAATTGAACAATTGCGAGGTGTAAATGCTCTTCCCTCCCTGTCCCCCCAGTAATAATGCTTTTTACTGCTAAGAAATTGAGAATCTTTTCTCCTTGCCCAGCACGGTGCAGAAGGTTTGTACTGGAGCAGACCATGGTTCTCCATGTCTTGGGCTATCATGCCAAGTCCCCGCTGTAGGCACTGGGCATTGTGCTGCCCTGAAACCCACTGAAGTGCACATAAGAAGTCTTAATTATCTCTCTGCTCAGCATCGATCTATTCTTTGCCTTTTAAACTTTCCATTTCAGGGTCCACAAAACTGTTTTCCATTACTGTGTAAGTTCACCTTAAAGAGATATGGATGTGAAAGAGAATAGGCAGATTCCTGCATGGTGCTGGGGGCTTTTTGCCATTCATCCTGGAAGCATGTTCATTCTGGTTCTCACATAATGAACAAAAAGCAAGGTGATGAGTTGTGCAGATGAAAAACTTATTAAAAGTTTCTTGTTATGTTATTGTTGCTGGAGAATTATTTTATCTTCTGGGAATTAAATACCATGAAGCTAGGTTATCAAGTAATCTCTGTATCTCCTGATGAAATCTCTAGGGGCTTTGTGGCTACATAAGCACAAAAATAGTAATTGGAAATCAGGGATAAAAATAGAAAGTAGATACTAATTCTTTTTGCTAGTTCTTAAAGTTTTTCCAACTTAGGCAAATATTCTAAAGTGAATGACACCAATAATAACATTTCTAAATCTGACCATTAAGTCCTTGGTTTTGTTCCATTCACTTCTGCCTAGATAATAAATTTCTTCTAAAAACCAAGCATAGACTCACTCATGACCTTCTGCCCACTGTATGTATTTTAATTCTATTTTGAAACATCATACAATCGTTGTTTTATCATAGAGATACAGTAGTGATTTGGATGAAAAATCATAACCTCCCAGGGAATTCTCCAGGGAACTAAAATACTGAGGATGCAGTAGTTTGTTTTTTGGTTTTTTTTTAAACTCATTTATGTATATGAGTTAGCTTAATTTTTATCACCGAATGCAGGCTGTGCAGAATTCTAACCAGACGAAGCAGAATTCTCTATCATTTCTGCATGGATGCAGTGCTGCATATTCTAATAATAGCAAGCATTTTGAAACATAAGATAGTAAAGTCCTGGATGAAAGAGAGACTTTGGCTTGTTATTGTCAGCCCGAATTCCAGCCATTCTGCTGAGAAGTTAATAATAAAGACAAAGGGGCATGTATCACATTATGGTTTTGATTCTACAGTTGCTCCCTGGAGATGTTTGCTTGTCTGAGGATGGCAGGATCAGGATCTTACTTTGAATATAAAGTATTCAAAATACCAGCAGGTTGAGGAGACAAGACAGGTTTGAGTATGCACACGCTCGATGCTTGATTTTGTGTGTAGATTCCACAGACGCCCAGCTACTGGGGAAAACCACCTGCCAAAAGGGGCCGGAGTGAAGACTGGGATTCAGATAAACACAGCAGCACGTATACGTTTGTATAAACACAGAGGTGTGTGTGCAATACGGCAAGTCCTAAAGGACCAAATGAATTCCCGAGACCCGCTGCACAGGCTGAGGCTTCCTTACAAGGAAGCTGTTCTTCCCGTTCACGTTTCATGAGCTCGAATAGGTGAAGCGTGGCAGAAAGGAAGAACTGAGAAGGAGCGGTGTCTCTAGCAGTGGTATTCCTGCTGCTGCTTTTCCTTCTGACCCATGCACCATCCTGTTTTTGCCTCTGTGCCTCTATTTGGTATTTGGATTGTGAGCTTTTAGGGCAGGGACTGTCTTCTAAACAGCTGTGTACAGAAGGCAGCACAGCGTAGCCTCTTTCTTTGCTTTCAGAAGATGTCCTGAGGCCACCTGGCTGGTAAATGAAGATGCTTCTGCTGAATAAAACGCTGTTTGAAAATGCTGAAGCTTAAATCAGCTAGATCCTAGAACACCTGACTGCGGGTAGCCTGTGTGCAATGAAGGCTGTACCCCTGCAGGGCGCAGCTCGGTGCAGGATACGGCGTTCTTCTCAGACCCTCGGTAAACTGAATGACCAAGTGTTGGCAATCTAGTGACATTGCTGTCATTGCCTTAACTGTACTCACTGCGGTCACAGCTCTGACTTACTTGTGCACGTACCCCATCGACATGTTTGTAGCGTAGTTATAATCTATGAATAAAATAGAAAAAGGAATTTTTTAGTGAGAATTTGGGTTTCTGATTTTTCTGGTGGATAGAACTAAGAGAAAAAGAAAGCCATGCCTCCCTTCCTATTTTAATAATTTTGTGGCATGCATAGTCCAAGAGCAACATCACTCAGAGAACCATTGCATTGCCAGTCCTTTCACCTCTGGGCAACTAACACTGAGAAGACAGCATCTAACACATGCCTCCTCACACAAAACAAAACTCCAGATATGATTATTTCATCAGAAAAAAAAAAAAAATAACGCTGCCCTGTTTTACAACCGGGATTTTAATATGGCCTGACATCCTCTTCTTGTATTTCTCTGCTAAGTACACATCTAGTTACTGCTGCTCCATCCCTGATGCAACAAGCTGACAAGAACGAGCATATTCACAGGGGAAACTGGGGTAGGAGCTGAGATGCATCTTTTGGAGTGGATATATTTAGATACATTGAGATGGCATAGCAGATCTTCTACCCCAAATTTAAATCTGAAGGGTTCTTCTGTTTTGGGGTGGTTTCAGGTTTTTGGCTTCTTTTGCCACCTCAAAAAGGACAGGAAGATGGAATGCAGACCAGCTCTCACAACAAAACAACGCCAGAAATAATGCCCCAGATCCCAACCTCCAGAAACGTTCAGATTTCTGGTAAAGAAAATCGAGTTTTGGGGTTTTTTTAAACCTTTTTCTTTTTTTTTTTTTTTTTAAAGCATTGCCTCCCATTCCCTCTTTAGTGTACATCCCGTATAATTCAGTGTTTGCTTCTCCAAAACCTCCTATTTCAGTGGAGGACCTTCTGCATGGGAGTGCACAGACCAGGAGAAATCCCTCTTAGGTGACAGGGCAAATAATCCCACCTTTAACCACTGCTGCCATCACTGGATTCCCCTCCATACTGTTACTCTTGCAGTCCCTTCTGTGCTTGTGCTTTTAATATTAATGCTGATGTACTCTCCTTTCGCAGCTCCTGGCGAGGACATTTTCAAGCATGGCGGTATAACAAAAAGAAAGGCTGTTGCAATGTCGTGTTATGTTTAAGAAGCCATAAATGCTAAGATAGGATTTAAAGCGTTCTGCAGACATCGCACAGTAGCATACATGTGAGGTAGAGGAAGAAAAGCCCAGTACTAGCCCGCTTTACTTTTTAATTGGAGTTTCTTTCTGACCAAAACTGTCCAGAGGCTCCAATCCGAAACACCAAGCTGCCTGCTTGAGGTGGACGTTGAAACAAGTATGTCTCCACAAACTGCAGCACGACTGTCAGCGCAAATGTATTTTTCATTTAAGTTTGCCCAAATTTATTGATGCCACTCTTCTTTCCTTCTGCTATCATAGGTTACCTTCAATCTGAATAACAACAAATACAGATTGTAAACTCTTTAGGATTTATACAAAAAGCTGCTTATTCTTCAGCACCAGATGCGGCATATTTTCTTGCTTGTTAAGCAAGCTTAATTTCATGCCAGTGGTTTCAGAGAGGACCTGGTGTCTTGGACCTCAGGAAGGTCAGGTTTCCAGTCTCTGCTGAAGCTTTACTCCCTGGCAGCACGTTCACACCACAGGCCCAGGAGCAAAGGAAAGGGCTGGACTCATTCAGTTGGCTCTGCCCGAGACAAATCTGCTGCAGGGGCAGGCTGGCTGTGAGGAGTGGAGATGTGAGCCTGCCCCATGCCTTGTGGCTTAAAGCCAACGGTTGGTCCCCAGCTCATCTTTATTTAATGACATGACACAGCCTGAGCTCCTGAGAGACATCTGCAAGCCCTGCCAAAGTTTGTTAGTGCATTATGTTTCTTATGAACTTCTGAATATTTTACCATTTGGTTTTCAGATGCGTCTTGGATTCCTTTTGTATTCAGTGAGAAGCAGGCCCTGAGGCTGCCTTTTGCACCCTTTGAGAACGGGTTCACGTGGAGCAGCCTGTCTGTAGCCATCGAGTCTGAAAGACCTGTCAAAAGTTACACTTTTCCCACACTGCTGAGATGAAACATCATGTTAGCGGATCATGAAGGGAAAGAGTAGCTGAAGAAAAGCTTCAGATAACACTTTAACGTGTTTTAAGCAAAGGCAGTGTCTACGCACGTGCTCTAAATGTTATATACCAGGATTTTTTGGGTTGAATTTATTTCTGCACTTTCATTCTAATATTAAATGAGTCAGTTAAAATGGATTTAGGCCCCATTGTATTTACGAGGAAGGAGTTGGTTGCTGAGAGCGGATCTGTCTGTCTTAACTGACTCTTTGAACTAGTTAAGGAAGAAGGGGGTAATGGAACAAGTAAAAATGGAAAGTGGGAGAGAATTTCAAAGTACTAGCATCTGCTTTGTTTGCACACAGTCTTTATCGCAGTGTAATAAATGGCATGGCGTTGTCTGTATTCTCTCTGTGGAATGGACAAGGGTTTTTCATTTCATGCTTCATTCACGGCCAGCTACAATGATTTCACAGAGTCAGCACCTACGCTTAGCACAGAGGGAAGAGCAACAATATATTTATGGCCTATAGGAGATGCGGCACAAATACTTCCATTTCCACTACGCAGCAGAACACCAAGAACAGGATCCCGTTGCCTTGAAAGAGAGAAACAGAAGAGAGGGAGAGGCCTTGTGTATGCAGCCATGTGTTGAAAAATTTTACAGAAGCGGCCAAGTTTCCTTCAGGACGTGCATTTTCTTTTGCAGACTCGCATGGAAATGGCACGAGTGGTATCAGTGGGGATCTTATGATTTTGGAGGAAAAGAAAAAGTTGCTCATTTTGGAGAAGAGGAGCTAGTTCCTCCATGAACACAAGAGGATGAATAGTCTTGTCGTGGAATGTTGCGATAGACTAAGCACCCACCTTCTTTTTGCCTTCTCAGTCCTCTTGTTTTCTCATTTTTACGACCTGCAATTATATAGTATCTATCCTCTGATCCAAGAGCAAATGAGTGAGTTTCTACACAACACCAACGGTATTCAAAGAATTAAATTAAAAGGTCTCTGAATATTTCAAAGATGAGGCATTTATATTTTTCTTATCATCGCAACCCATCCCACTGAATTAGGCAGTGAAATTCAAGCTCAAACCGCAGGTAACTTTTTCTCCTCTTATCAAAACTGTTTTGCAGGGTTCTGTTACTGTTACTGGAATGTGAATAGCTTTCGGTGGAATATAAACAATTATCTAGAAAGGTCTGTTAGCGATTTAGCCAAGGAAAGGCAAAGAACTCAGTATCTTCTCTCTCATACAAATAAATGAGCTACATCTGAAGATTTAAGCAATCAGATTTGCATAATGAACATGTTTATGCCACATTATAGTCACCTGGTTTACAAATTCAGTAAGCATTTCACCACTATTATCTGCTGTCATAGGAGAAAAATGAAACATTTGGACGAAAATAGTTTGTAAGGCAATGTGAATGCATTTTACTTTGTGCTTTTTAACATCTGATCTTCAAGAAGTTTTTCTTATTTGAGGAGTAAACTCACACCGCCAGATTGGGGGTTGAAAATGTAGGATTAGCGTCCAGGTTTTAGTGCTTTGGGCAGGGGATTGTTTGTCTGAATTCTCTTGCAGTTTATTTAAACTGAGTGATTGTCTGCCTTTTGTACCTTCTAGTATTTCTGTTATAAGCTTTTCCACACAGGGTTAGGGTTGGGTTTTTTTTTGGAGGGGGGCAGTATTTTTTTTTTTTTTTACAGCATCATCTAGTGCCATAGTGTTTTGGTTTCAGCATGGTCCCTTTGGCCTCTTTTTAGGCAAGATTTTCAAGAGCACAAAGAGGAGGTTATACACTTGCGTATTTGAAAATCCTGCAAATACTATTTTACTGTTTGGGCAACCTGTCCAGATACAGTTGTTTCATTAATTACTGTATGGATGTTTTTCCCTTGTAGGCCTAATTAATTCCTTTCTGACCTCTAGAAAATCAGTTCACAAAATGTGAACTACGTCTCTCCTGTCTAGAAAAATCAATTCACAAACTGTGAACTACATCTCTCATCTTTCTGTAGTCTGTTCACTTCCTGAGTGGGCTGTTTAGTGTTACCTATCTCTTTCCATCCATTCTGCTCAAAAAATCCATAGGTACTACAAAGATGTATCCCATTAGCTCTGCGGCCAGTTCCACAGTTTTTCATACGCTGCCTTTACTCCTGTGGTTCATGCTTTTCCACCCCTTAAACTTCAAACTGGGGTCTCAGTAGAAACCCAGCTTATAAGTGATAAGGCAAAAGAGTTTTGAATGTTTGAATTTGCAAAAAAATGCTTTGTCTTTCTTGCTTGAATCTCAAGTAAAGCAAGATTCCCGCCAAGGAATGCTTTCATGAAGAGATGAGTATTTTCAGAAATGACAGTTAACCTAAGATGCAACCATTTCTTTGCTGGCCCAAATTCAGACATCTTTTAAAGAGGTGTGTTTTTTCTTTCTTCTGTCTAAAACTTGGCTTCACAGTCTTGACGTCTAATGCTCTTTGTCACTTTAGAAAAACTGTGGCTGCAGCCTCAGCAGGTGTGAAGCTGCAAGCATGGATCTGCCCTGTGCAGTATGGTGTCACGCTTCAACCCCAGTCGGCAGCTAAGCACCATCCAGCCGCTCGCTCATCCCGGTGGCACGGGGGAGAGAACTGGGGGAAAAAACCCAAAACATTAAAACCCATGGGTTGAGATAAAGGCAGTTTAATAGGACAGCAGAGAAAGAGAAAATAATAATAATGATAAAGGAATATACAAACCAAGTGATGCACAATGCAATTGCTCACCACCCGCTGACCGATGCCCAGCCCGTCCCCAAGCAGCAATCGCTGCCCCCCATCCAACTCCCCCAGTTTCTATACGGAGCGTGACGCCATATGGTATGGAATAGCCCTGTGGGCAGGTTGGGGCAGCTGGCCTGGCTGTGCCCCCTCCCAGCTCCTTGTGCTCCTGGCAGAGCATGGGGAGCTGGAAAGTCCTTGACTAGCGTCAGCACTGCTCAACAGCAACTAAACCATCAGTGTGTTATCAGCATTGTTCTCATACTAAATCCAAACCACAGCACTATGGCAGCCACTAGGAAGAAAATTAACTCTGAATTAAGCTGATCCAGGACAGGTATCCACCACTTATTCCATACCATCTGTGTCATGCCCAGGTTCTACCCTTCCCAATACATTCCAATTAATCACCACCACTTTTTCTGTCTTTTGATATATACACACAGGTATCATTCCCTTAGTCTACGGGCTATCCCTCTAAAATGTCCACTGAGTTCATTCCATCCATGACTTTGGGCTCCATGTGCCATAACAGTCTTTCAAGACAGGAGAGATGGTATGTGGTGTTGGATTGTTGCATTCTGAAGCCAATTCTGGTTCCATCACTGTTGCACTTTGCTTGGTTTCATCAAAGTTCATTCTTTATTGATCTGGGCGATAAGACTGTTGAGATGGCATATAGCAACCATAGTAGTGATAACATACAGTATTATACAGTAATTAACATCATATAATTCAATTCATGGACTATTTTCACCCAAAAGCAAATTCCCTTGAGGTACACACTGGACTTCCCCGTCCTTCCGCATCACCCACCAAGTGCATCCAGGTCCTTGAGCAAAAACAATCCCACGGATGGGTTTGCCTTTGCCCGAGGCAGGAATAACCCAGACTGTCTTCCCCAGCATATTTTTCATGTGTACTGCAGGGACTTTGTCTCCTTCTACAGTACGTAAAAGAGTTGATTGGGCAGGGCCAGCTCAATTAGCGGATCCTCTAGTGTTGACTAACCAGGTGGCTTTGACTAAATGTGTATCCCAGTGTTTGAATGTCCCACCACCCATTGCTCTCAGGGTAGTCTTTAACAGTCCGTTGTATCGTTCCATTTTCCCGGAGGCTGGTGCATGATAGGGGATGTGATATACCCACTCAATGCCATGCTCTTTGGCCCAGGTGTCTAGGAGGTTGTTTCGGAAACAAGTCCCATTGCCTGACTCGATTCTTTCTGGGGCACCATGCTGCCGTAACACCTGCTTTCCAAAGCCCAGGAGAGTGTTCCGGGCAGTGGAATGGGGCACGGGATATGTTTCCAGCCAGCCGGTGGTTGCTTCCACCGTTGTAAGCACATAGCGCTTGCCTTGGCGGGTTCGTGGGAGTGTGGTTGTAACCAATCTGCCAGGCCTCCCCATATTTATATTTCATCCATCGTCCTCCGTACAAGAGAGGCTTTAACCGCTTGGCTTGCTTGACGGCAGCGCATGTTTCACAGTCGTGGATAACTTGTGCAACAGTGTCCATGGTTAAGCTGGAACCAGGACACCCCCGTAGCTACACAAGTCTATTCCCCACTTAGACCAACTGTGCTGTATCTGTCCCAGCTAATCATTCTTATTCTTTTTCTTTTTCTCCTAGTAATATGGGGGGGGCGGGGAGAGTCCAAGACTGAGAGAAGCAGTGATATATTGTCACTTGCAGTAGCCCCTGGTTCTGGGCTACAAATGCTTGTAAGATCTGCACACCTGAATGTACTCAGCAGATTTCTAGCAAGTATCCTACAATATATTAAAATAAAAATAGTGAAGATTTTCCTATTAAAAGTTGGAAGTCTCTAGAGCCTGACATGTTTTAGAAATTCTTAAGTCATCCCGAAGAAATCAGGACCTCTGTGCATAACCATGTCTATTTGTTTGACGCTTTAAAAACTCTTAACGAGGACACTGCTTTTTTTTTTTTTTTTTGGTGCTGAAAGTGATCCCTGCGGGAATATTTTTTTTCATGTACAGAGCTGAAAAAAATCCTGAATGTGAGGAGTTACTCTTATTTATCATAGTCTACCCAGAAGAATTAGAAAAGAGCGCAAAACAATTCCATCATAAGGTTTGAAAAAGCTGAATTTGAAAGAAATAAACTTGTGGCTAATGAAGGTGATATGCTAGATAAGCTATGAACTTGAATATTTCTCCAAGCATTTAAAAACGTAGCTCATTCACAGCAAACTATCCTCCTAAAATCATGTTGGAAAAGAAACCGTGTCAACAACTTATTTCTCTAGTGTTGAAAAAGCAGATTAACCTCAACTTCTGAATTCACACAAACTGCAAGACAGAGCTAAAATGGGTGGCTACGTTATTATTGCAAGCGGTGACATTAACAATCAAGCTAGGGAAAAAATGATAGCAGGTATTTCTTTGAAACATTCCTAACCAAAAAGTCCTTTAAATAGAACTGTAAATGTTGGGGTTTTAACCATGTTGGTAATATAAATGGCAAGTTCCTACAGATCTGAATGGCACTCTGGGATTTCTACTATGAAAATGCAGTATAGAAGATATCTAAAACAATTGTACAAGTTTCATTAATCCATCTTCCTGACCTCAAAAAAACCCATACCCATAGCTTTTGTTATAATCACTGTTATTTTCTGCACAAGCTATGATTTCACAATCACGTAACGTGGCACTGAATAGGGTCAGACATTTGATGTGCTTTACTTTGTCCTTTGAGGTCTGGCATGCAGCCTTGGAACAACAATACTGAAAAATAATGGTGTATGTCACAGCCAGCCCTTTGAAATAAATGGTCTTTTGAAAGGTATTTCATCTGCCACATAGGATTCTTCCCAATGGCAGTAGATGTTCAGATACAGGAAAAATACGGGACTCAACTGCTTTTCCTTCTTTTCTGTCTTTCAGAGTTTGCATGCCAATTGTAAAATGAGTCTGAAGCAAAGCTTTTCCCTAAGCACAAACAACTTGAATATGAAACCAGAAATAGGGCTGTTTTGAAACCCCTTTGCAGTGAAGGGTTTCTTCCAGTAATCACATAGGGTTTAAAGCAAATCACTTCTAAGAATAAAGCTTGGGAAGATCTGAAACACGTTCCAGTGCTGCAAGCACTGCAGGTTGTAGGAATACACGAGCTGGAAGAAGATCCATGAGCACGCAAAAAAGCTGCGTGCATGTTAGAGGAGCTGTTGCCAAAGCTCAGAGGTTTAAGATGCACAGGCGCTGAGCATCATATGCCGTTACCTGCAGGGGCAGGAATGCAGTGGCCACACTGGAACGCATTCCTGAAAAGAAGGTCCTGGAAAAGTCAAGTCTCTCGACCGAATCAGCAATAATATGCAAAGTGCCATCCAGGCAGCAGGCAGTAAAGCAGCCTTCCTTTCTCCACAGGAGCTGTGCCAACACTTGCCAGTGTAAGTAACTCCAAGAGACCTTTTCTGCAAGAGAAGAGGTAGCTGCAGGGTCTGGATGAGCCCTCAGAGGGACAGGGTGCATGTCTGTGGCTGCTGATCCACGCTTGGCAAATCAGCCGAGGACCTTGGCCGGCACCGGTTGCCTTCCCCAAATGCTCTTACTGCCATTTGTCTTTGTGGGACTTGGCATACCATTCCCCATGACCCTCTGAAATATTACCTGTCACATTGTCTTTCAAGAGTAGTTGTGCAAGAACCATAATGACTTCCTTCTTTCTTTGCGTGGCACAGGTGCGTCGCGTTACAGCCACAAAGTACACCTCTGGATCAGGATGACTCATTCTACAAATTGTGCCTCGTATAAACACTAGCTAAGTAAAGGAAGCAAAAATATATTCCAGTGGGAGAATTTGAGCCAAAACGTATCCTGAGCCCTTCAGTTGATGCAAATGAAACAAACACTTGCAGGTGGCATTACCCAAATCCATCCCTGGTGCAAACACTACTGACTTCAGCGTGTAAGCTGGTGAGAAGTGCTGTACCCATTGGCACGTGAATTGGGAAAAGAAGAGGTGTGACAGGAATTTCCTGCTGTATTTCTCCTAATATATATGTCTCAACCAATCTTTATATGCCATTTAATCTATGCGCTCTCTGCTTCTGCTGCAAACAATTTTCTATGGATTGCTCTCCACAGGATCCTTGCTGAGAACTTCACATTAGCCATGCCATGGCAAACTAACAGTACTTTCAGGAAGCCACCAGTTCTAAAAATCAGACAATTGCCAGAAGCACTGGATGCCTTCAGTCCCATAAGAGCTCCCTCCTCTCCACCTCCTTCTCTCCACATTCAGTTTTATATATAGACTGTAATGAATTATTGGAGACACATGCTGGAGGCATGGTTGAGCAGTCACACACATAAAATAGAATACAGCAACAGAGAACCTACAAGAGGTGTGAGCAGAGGTCAGGGTTATTCAGACAAGAATAGAAAGACAGTCCCAAGGGGCAGCTTCCCTGAAAATGGCACTGCTTTGTTACTAATATGCCTAGCAAATACACTAATACAGAAATAGAGAAGTAAATAAGAATCGTGTGGGAACAAGAGACCATAAGGGAGGCGATTTTCTCTTCTGTTGGGACCATATTAGCTCATTTCGTCAGCCAGACCCTCAAGAGCAGCACTTTGCTTTGCATGAACTCAGAAAAATATCTTTACACTATATTCCCGAGGCAGGTCCACAGCTTGTTTTACTGAGGGAGACATATGTATAAAGCAGCTGAATTTTCAGAGCAGCTTTACTGTAGGCAATTTTACACAGAATTAGGTATCCCATTAGTAGAGGAAATGGCATGCATACCCAAATAAAGGGACAGACCATGACTTTGAATTAAACTTTGATTAACGGGGAGCATGAATTTGAGCTCACAGAAAGTTTGCTTGGGAAGCTGCCAATAACCTACCCTGTCAAGGTTTCCGTAACATTCCTGCTCGCCAAGGACCATCTAGGAAACCACTGCCCTTTCCAAATTCTGCTTGGTTCCTCAGAAAAAAAGGTTTAATCCTGGCTCCTTGGCTTTTAGAAATTTCTTCTTCCTCACGTTAGCTGGCCCCCCCACAGGACTATTGTACTCTCAATAAATGCCTTCGCTTGCTCAGTGATCGACAGGGGACATTTTAAAATATTCCTCTAAACAATGCTTAGGGAAAATCTAATCTTAGCTTCGAACATGAATTCCCTGTGCAGTCTAGGACAAGTTGCCTCCGTCCTCTGCCTCAATTCCCCACCAGTGAAGTGATGACGATGACAATACTTAGCGTTGCTTAAAGCTTAGTCCCAAGTAATATTGTTGGTAGAAATCTACAGCACTTGAGGAATTAAATGTACTGAGCACTGGACAGAAAGAAACCACAAGCTGTTTTATCATCCTACAAAACATTCAACAAATGAAATATTTCCTCTGCTAAATCAGGATAAAAGTACAAAGTCTCTATTTTCCTCTAACTTTAGTTGTACAAAAGGAGGAGGAATTTCATCCACGTTACGTATTCATTGGGCTATAGAATTGGTTGAAAGGAAGAAAGGAAGAAAGGAAGAAAGGAAGAAAGGAAGAAAGGAAGAAAGGAAGAAAGGAAGAAAGGAAGAAAGGAAGAAAGGAAGAAAGGAAGAAAGGAAGAAAGGAAGAAAGGAAGAAAGGAAGAAAGAAATAGGACCTTCACAGGCTGATTCATCTACTCCAATACAGGTCAGATAAATTGCTTTTATACCTTTGCGTAAAAGGAACCACAAGAACATGCAAAGAATAGGCCCTTAAACTTGCCTACCCAGCTCATATTAACAGAGATGAACTTCATTCTAACTGAAAATCCAGACAAGCTTTAATTTTGGATGAATCTTTGATTGTCAATTAAATTTTTCCAAGCCCTTCATTTCTTTTTGAGATATTGGTATACCCGCAGAACAATTCCTGACCAGCTTTAATGATGCAGCGCAGACTGCAGATTTTTCTTTTCAGTTGTTTTTTCTTTTTTTTCCACCCCATAATTTATTTCATTAAACATAAACCAAATTTGCAATAAAAAGAGAGATTCTGTCGGAGGTAGCATCCCAATAACACAGGGAGCCTCAAGCTTTTGCAAAAAAAACAAACAGCCCACAAAACCAACTAGCACCTCACCATTTCTCCTGTCCATTCTGTTCAACAGCTTAACATGGTCAGCTGGCAGAGCACGTTACCCTAATGAATAATTTGGAGCATTTAAAACACCCTCCCACCATCAACTCAAAAGTACTGTGTGGCCTTCTATTTCCTTTTGGCTGTCCCACACAAAGATGCAATCAGTATCCAGAAGAGCTGGAAGAGGCACCGGTTTTTAAGCACTACATTTTAGTGAAAATTTAATGATTAACACAAATAAAAATGAGTTATATGCTTATAGCTCCATACCGAAAAAAAACCCCCAGCTCTCTAACAACATCGCTTCAAATTAATAACTGGCAAAATCGCTAAAAGGAAAGGAACTTGCTTGAAAGTATTTGCTATAAAGCAAACAATGGAGTTGTTTAAACATCACAGACATCCAAATTATAACTGGATCAAAAGCCTCTGCTATGTTTTTATCATTCATAGGGCTTGGAAGAAGTTGCTTTTGCTTCCACTAATAACACTTTATTTGATACGCGCTGATTTGAGTTCAACTCTGCTCGTATTTCCATTCTAACTTTTGGGAGCAAAGGGACATGCTAGTCTCTAAAATAAAATCCTCTTGAGATTTGCCCTCTAACTCCTAGTGACTTCCTATCCTCTTCATGTTTCAAACTCGTTTCTAACACAAGCCACGTAAACGACTCCAAATGGCAAAGGTCACCCAGTATGGCTACGGCTCGAGTGGATAATAGGAAGGAAAGCCCATTACACTAGTTATTTTTCCATTAGATGCCACTGAACAAATAGTGTGCTCATAAGTGGAGTCTTGGCTTGATTCTCCTTTGTAATTAGAGTAGTTCTCCAGTTCACAGTCCTACAAAACCTCTCCACTTACTCGAACACATTTTACCCAGTCTAGGAAGGCTGAAAGAGTTGAAATATCGGGCTCAATAATTCCAACCAGAGTTCTTACTGTTGGGAAGGACATGACCTAGACAGGGTATCGCATCAGCCTGTGTCACAAACAGTGGAGGCGGCAAATGGAGAAACGTTGTTCACCGTTTCTCACAGTGCTGCAAATCAGAGCCATCTGATAAGCTTCAGAGGTAGAAAAGCTCGAGCATACAAACAGAATTTCAACATTCAGTATAGTTAAACTGTGTAATACACTGCCATGGGGTAGAATGGAGGCAAAATCCAGAAGCGGCTGTCATTCAAGATTATATGAATTAATACCTTTTTATTTGCAGAATAAGTAAAAGCATAACCCCCGATTGTCAACTTAATCTCTATTTTTTCAGTACTATACAAATATTGTGAGGGGGGGTTTTATATTAAAAAAAGGTTTGGTTTTCTTTTTTTAAACTTCTAATCCTTTTAAAAAAATATAAATACGTATGTATTTTGGCAGTTTCCAACATTCAATGGCAGTAAGAGCACAATATTATGAAGATATAAAGTTGATAAGTTTTGATTTCTCCCAAACATTTTGAATTTCATTTAAAGGTATTTCAACAAAATTAATGAATTGTTTCGTGGATCTCTTAAGCAGCCCTTTCTGCAAACAAACAATTTAATGAAAGTGTGTTGTTCACCTCTATATATCACAGATGGAACAATGTTGATTAACTGTTTTATCAGAGCAACATGCTTACCCCCCTGCCTAGATTCAAATTTCAAACATGCAAATTCATCTTGGGTGGGCCTGCTGTCACCTTCAATGGTGGCGTAGTAAAGGTGCTTTAGACTTCCACATGAGGATGTGTTGTTAGTAGATGAAAATGGGAATCTGATATACAGAACCTGGGAGCTTTTTCACCAACCCATTTAGACTACATCTCTCCTTTTGCACATCTTACCGTAATTATTATTAAAGCAGTTTGAGGTTCTTGGACTTGAAGGACGCTTTTACAAATGTCATTTTGGCAGCAAGGCACAGGGTTGCCATGCTATGCAACAATGGTTCCGAACAAAAGCAAGACTAACCACAAACCAAAACCTGTTTCATAATGTCTGAAGTGATTTAGGATGATTCCACTAAAACACAACTGCAGCAAGACATTTCTGGAAGCTTTGCTCCCTGTGGTTTAATAAGATCCTGCACTTCAAACAAGGCCATAACAAAACCAGGATGGCCTTTACATCTCTTTACACACCATCACCCAACTGTGAAGATGAGCTTATTAAATATTAAAATCCCCAAGTCTTGCCTGGAGCCCAGAATTATATATTGCAAGCCAGGCATTTTAAGGCGTACATATTAATTGCTACAGAAATACTCTGCCAGCCATCCCCTTCTCCGCCTCCCCTCCCGTTCAGGCAAAAGGGCTAAAAAACACTCCTGTGGACAAAACCTTGAGCTCAAATGAAATTACCAAGCACTAGTAAGACTGGATTTCATGCACAGGTGGCTCTTGCAGATGTAAAACTAAAGGAAGACACCTCAGTGCTGACTAGCAGCCTTTACTTAACAAATACTGTTGTGCAAAAGGATATTGCTCTTTAAAGAGCACCCAGCCATGGAACACATGGAATATGCAGATCAGCAGGTCTTGATATTTTACTTTTTTGTTTCAGGAATATAATTTACACTAGAGCAAAGTTGCAGCCCAACCTGAGAACGCATCTAGCCCCAAGCCTCCTCTTCTCCAGACATGACGAGATGGTTGCAGTGGGTATTCTTGGAGATGCCAAGCCATTGGTAGCTACATAGGCTCTGGCACTCTGCAATCTCAAAAGTCATGCTGGTACACACTACGAACTTCAGGCACTTTACAGAAAGTAAGTTTAGAGATAATGTTCCTTGATTCCCCTCCATATACTGTCCCTCCTTCAGCATCCAGAAAACATCTTCTCTACTACAAGCAAAGGTATACAAAAAGAGTAGTAAAATCATGCCCTGATGCTATCAAAGCTTTGCAAATCCCAGCTGGGCAACGCAAATGAGGCTTTTTGCCCAGAATAGGTAAATAAGCCCTAAAAAACCAACACACAAATAAGGCAGAGAAGGAATCAGAGAATATACAGAACTGATCCTTGTGAGAAAATGACATTTTAATTGAACGTGGCACAGTGACATGAAAATACTACCAGCGCATATAGAAAGAAATAAAAGTCCTACAAGATTAGCATGCCCTTTAACAGTTGCTGCTTTAGGACCTTTCTGCTTGGAGAAGTTAGTGCTCAGCCTACTAAAGCAGGTATTTGTAGCATGCATTACTCCACAGTAATTTCCCGCATCAATAATCTGAAGCAACTCCATGCTAGACAGCTTTCTTTAAAAAGAAAGTAAAATCAGTAAGTAATGAGCGTGTACATTATGCAAATCAAAGTGGTCACTGTACAGCGTAGCACAGGTAATATAAAATGTTAAGGCTATACAAAAACCGTACACAAGACCTTTACAGTAAACCGTTCCATACGGAGGTGCTTTTGATGTGCACGAAAAGAAACCACATGAGAGGTTAGCTCTGAATTCACACAGCACATCACTTCATGCTAAAACCATGTAAACAACTCCAACATGTTTTAAATGCCGCATGAGAGCTGATGTTCTTGTTCTAATACAGTAAGAGTTACTGGCGTCTTCGAAAGACACCAGAAGACCCCGAGACATGGGAACACAAATTGTAGTTGCCTCAAGCTGCCAGTGCATGCGCTGGAGAAGAAAACGGAGGAATAAACTGGGAGAGGCCGAGCGCACAGCGTGAGGTTAGCGGATGAAATACGAAGGTCAGAGACCCACAATAGCTGTGTGTCAAGCCCGTCATGGTGATAGTCAATCTGTGGGTCTGAGATCAGGTGCTGGCAGAAAGTGATTTATTTTAACTGAACAAAGTGTCTTGCCCCCTGAGGTCCAAACATAAATACAGCCAAGCTTCTTTCAGCCAGAATCCCAAAAGTAGTCATATAAATTGTGCCTCATTTTAGAAAGGTATTTTCAAGGGGAGAAACAAATAAAAATAAATATTTTCAGACCTCTCTCAACTGCAGATACATCTCCATGTTTAAATTTCATGACAAAATGCTGCCAGGCTGATGCCCCAACTCTACACAAAGCAAACATCTTCATTAATTCCACTTAGTTAATTCAACAAGCCACAGAGAACGTCATTGTAAACTCACAGAATTACCTTCTGACTGTTTCTGAGGACAATCTTCTCAAACAGGCCAAAAGAACAAATTTTTTTTTAAAGGATGTTTAAAGAAACGTAGCAGCGCTCAAGACTCTAGTTTCACCAGCAGCTTTCCTATGCTTGCAGAATACGTTCTTGGCATACAAGAGTCTTACAAGAGAGGACAGGTAGATAGACAGCAAGATAATTCCACAATGCTTTGGATCTGTACTGTACTCCATCAGAAGTGAACAAACAACATATGATTACAAATTCTGAATCATATCTCCAGATATCTTTTATCTACTTCTGACCTATTACAGCACTGTTAAAGAGCAGCGTATGAGTGATGCCGAGCATATGGATTAAAGGATATTTTCTAGTGTCCGTTTAGTGACCTACACCATCTGAGAGCTCCAGCAGAACTGAAAATAGAAAGGATATTAAACAGGAAGGAAAAATGGTTTTGCAAAGTACACCTGTGATAATCTGCTGCAAAGAGGAAAATGCAGTTTGGTACGCAGGTAAGATGACTGGTTTTATCTCCTGGGAAAGTAAGCCTCCTTCACTATGCTCTACAGCACCGTGACAAGACACTGTGTCTGCCCTGATGTTGGAAAGACATGCCCCTGAAGATGCAGCTGACTCTGCTTGCAGTAGAAGCATGCTGCCATTTTCCCTAAGTGTCCCATGTAGCCCGATTTACTCATTTTGCATGTAGAACCTCAGGAAATTGTTTTCTTGGGTGGAAACTACAAAAGCTAAATCTACAGCACATTAAATAAGCAACATGCAATTTTTCAGCCTCCGTCATTCCTGTGTTTTCCCCCTGCTTCCATAGTTCCACAGGGGCTTAGAGCTGCCATTCTAAAAAAAAGCAACAACCTTCAGGCAATTATCAGAGGAAGGATCTCCTGCAAGCAGAGAGTTTTCCTTGCAGGTACTGTGTTTTGTTCCTTTGGGTAAGCATGACACCACCCACTCAGCTCCACACCAAGTTCTCACTTAGTAACTTCTTACCAGATGAAAAGAATAAGTGAACAAAAATAAACTGGGCTGAATTATAGACTTTTGATTTTTGGCCAAGGGAAGGAAAAAACCCCAAAAACCAAAACCCACAACCCAACCCACAACAACAAACAGTACAACCCAAACCACAAACCTTAAGCCCAAACAAATTCACCTAATGCAAACAGTGAAAAGTATACAACTCCAGGAGGTATTTATGTTTCCAGAGCTGCAAATACTGTGCTGCAGGTAACAGTATTCTTCCTATTATGAAAGACAGCCATGAATTAACTTGAAGCAAAAGGAAAGATAAAGGTGATCTTTTTAAGGATGAGTATTTGGAAAGTGCCTTTGAGCTTTTCTGTTCCGTCAGCTTAGTCTTACCATTAGAGACTGAAACAAATAGAACCTGTTTAAAAATAAAAATAAAAAAAGATAACGAAGGCCAATCCATCTGCTGGTGTAAAGTGATGTTGCTTCAATGTCTTCAGAGCTCTAACGTTTTACACCCTAAGGACCCAATTCATGCTGTGGATGCTCTATACGCAGCGTTTATGTATCTCTAAATCATTGACTTCAACGTATTGCATTACACAGAAAGCTATTGTGTATTACTGCTTCCCAATTCGCTTTTTTCAGAGGAACAATAGCTAATAAGCAGACACCCCAATGGATATCAACTTGAAAGTCTGTCTCGTATTCTTTTTGGCTTTGTTTACTTCAAGTGAAAGCAAAAGACCTAATACTAAGCAAACTGAAGTATTTGTTTAGAGCTTGATTCTCACAACCGCTGGCCTCAGGATTTGCTAGTAAATCCAGCAAATCCAACGCGGTTTTCCATACCTAAATTGCAGGCTTGTAGAGACCACGATAAACAGCTTGCTTACCCCCATACAAACAGTTAAATTTACATCATTCTGAGTACGTCTTCTAATACAATTACCCACCTTTTCACACTGAATGGAGCTAAGAAAAGGCTAGACACAGAACGTGCAGCTACATCCCCGTGCAAAGCAGAAATCTGCTTGTTGTATCAGCATTCAGCTTATCTCTGTTTGAGGTGAGAACAAGCGGGCTTAGTCATCTCTTCTTGCGCCATCCCTAGACACAGATGTTTGGGCTGTAAACTGCAAATGGGTAGAAACTTGGCTCAGTGCTCACTGATTCACATCTCCTGTTACACTGTATTCACAGCCTTTTGGTAGAAAAGAACAAGAATTCCAACTAACGCACAATGCAGGTGGACACGCATGCCACTATGTGCTGCTGGAGGACTTCACGTGTCTGGCTGAAACTCCCAACGCATTGTACCCTGTCCTGGTCTGCAGTTGTGTTTCGTAACTGACTCCAAGCAAACTGGTCAGGCTCGTTGTGTATCATAAAGCAATCAAGGTGCTGTGTCAAAAGGCAGCAAGCTATGTAAAAATACTGCATAAATTCAAAGCAGATATACAAAGCCCAGGACGGTGAATATTTCATGCTAAAACCTGTTCTCCTGGCCTGTGATTTTACAAGCCATGCTGTCTATGTTATTTTCTCCCAAAGAAAAAAAACCCTCCTTGTTCTGGAGAGAAGCAATAATTTATGGTTTCCATTTACTGCTCTAAACCATAAGAGAGCACGAGATGAACCAGCTCGACCTCCCCATACCCCATGTGCTTGTTTCCTGCAGGCAGCCAGCTGATACCGGCAGCTTGTAAGCTAGAACTTACGGTGTAGTTTCTCCTCAAGAACCATACAGGAAGGTCTGAACACATTTTTCACTCCAAGAAAGGGACAAATAGTCAATAGCACAGCCTAACCTCTCACATTTTGTCTGAATTATTCCTCTTCAATTTTAGTTTGTACGGTTTCATCCCCTAAGGAAACTTATGTCCCCGCTTAGAGCACCCTAAACCACTTGTTCCTTGTGGGTGCACAGACCTTTCAATGGCTCTCAGATAATTTTTTTTTTAAATTAGACTATAAAGGTTATTTAGTCAAGCCATTTGTACTTCGTCACTTTAATCTCTCCTTATAAACCAAACCCTCAATCTTCTTCATCATTTTTCCTGTCCTTCCATAGCAGCCTATTCCTTCTTAGTTTCTGTTCTCTTTGGCAAGCTGATAAAAGAGAATAGCAAATATTTGGATGCATCCTACATTTTGCAAATTGTAGTAGTAGCAGCTTTGTTGTACTATTCTGACCTATTACGATGTTTATTCTGCCTGTTCACTGCATTATTTGGCTTAAAATCTCACTAACCTTCCAGTAGGGAAAGAATAACCAGATAATCAGAATACCGAATACTAAAAAGGTTAACATACTGTACAACAACTGAGCTACTACAATGTATGAGGTATTAAAATTATTTTATCTCACACTTCTGAGAAGAGAACAAGAGAGAAAAAGAGCAAAGGATGGAGCATCAATCCATTCACGTGTCAAAGGCTGCAACAAAAGGAGAAAGACATGTTCTGAACTACATATAGTTTTGTTTTGATTTATGGGGTGTTTTTTTTCCTAAGGAAATGGATTTCCCCTTATCTGCTCTGAGCTAAATATTCAGCATAAAGCAGCCTTTCGAAAAGATCCTGAAGAGGGGAGAAAGTCTGGCCTGGAATAGAATGAATTGGAAGACTCTGCCACAAATAACTGAAGTATTTACTCCAACCATTTCATCCTCAAGATCCTTTTAGTATCAGTGCTGTTTATGTGATGATAATTATTCTAACACATGAGACATAGGACGAGACAACCTTTCTCACAGGCATTTTTAGCTGCAATAGATAGGGCAATCTATGATAGAAGACACTTTGTTATTCACGCTCAGGAACAGGGACTATGAAGTTGCTGAAATTCCTGCAGAAAGCTTCAACAGCACGTACACAGGAGTTGCAGTTGCCTTCAAAAATGGCTGAATAAAAAAAAAATCAGCATTTCTAGAAATCAGGGAGCATTGGGATATTGCTTAATGCTGGATAACGTAACACCGTGTCTTTGGGTAAGACAGTGGGAAAAACGAAGTTCTCCATGAAAAGTGTATCTAATGTTGCTTTTCTAATTTTTTTTTTTTTTTTTAAAGGGAAGAAAAGTTACAGCACTTCCAAAAAAAGAAATCTGTTTTGGCACTTCAAACTGTTATAAAAGTGTTGACCTGTATAAACATCAAGAGAGAAAATCTCAACACGTTTCAGAGTGTAGTGATTACAGTTTTTTGTTACGTCATCGTTTTGTTCCAGAAAAAAGAAAATATTTTTTTAACTGTTTAAACACATACAAAAAGTTGATTTTTTAAGATGTTTACAGAAGAGAATTTAGCCACAGCTTTTTGGACAATGACAAGTTCCAAGCCAAAAGAAATTTAACAATTCATTTGATAGGACAGATTCTGGTTTATCTGTCCTGTTTCAAAGGGGGTAAAAAAGCATATGCATTACATAATTTTTTTTTTTTTTTATATAGCCCTTCCCCTTGTTTACAAGGTCAAAAATGATACATATACTAAGTTTTAACTCCATTTATGGGGGTTGGCAAGGTAAGTGACAGCTACCAGACTGCAACAGAACTGTTGAATGAGGAAGAATTTAGTCCTTTGGCTATACATCTGTTACAGGCTGAAAGCTTGGAGCTGGAAGATGGAAAGGCAGTGGCAGCAAACCAGGCCTTCATTCATCAATTAAATTCATTTTTCATAGTAGTGTAATGAAGATTCAAGGGAGTGTTTGATGGCAAGCATAGGAAATAAAGTGGAGCAAACTTACACTTGAGAATGAGGATCCGGAGAAGCCTTCTGCGAGCTGGACAGATTGCTGTTTTGTTGCCCAACAATCCATCCTTCACATGAGAACGCACTTATTTCTGTAAGAAAAGAGAGATCACTATGTTTACAATCTGAACAAAGAACAAACTTGGCTCCTTAACGTTCAGCCTAGGATTTTACCTATTCTATTCCAACATGTCAGCAAAAGCTAATACAGCCATCGCTCAAAATGTGGGATAGGGAATTAAAAAAAAACAAAACAAAACAAAAACAAGGAGCGCTCTGTGCTAAGAACTGACTGACGCAGTTCCCTTAAGCTCTCACAAGTCAGATACCAGCTTTTATTTCATACAAATACTAAGCAGCAAAACACAACTTGGATGTATCGGCTCAGGTTTGCAACGTTGCACAGCCCTCTTCAGGTGGGTTAGACCTGGTGTAATAATTCCTGCCCCTCAGGGGCTGCTCTGAAACAGCACCGCAGGAATGGGACCACATTGTTTAAGGATCCAGCTTAGTTGTTGTCTGACGAGCTTGATATTTATCTAGTTCCAGGTCTCGGAGGGTGTTGCAGCTTGCATTAGACATAGCATGAGGTCCTTGCAAAGTGCCAGCCTAAGCTGACTCACTAAGTGGAATACAGGATGCTGTTAGACTTCTTTACGTGGGGAAATTTTCTCTTCTCACAGTAATGTTGATATCAATGCTGAGCGAATAGAAAATCAATCATCACAGAAAATTATGTATTCAGCACTTTTCCTGCACTTGAGAAGCTGAAGACTTTTTAACGTTTACTCTAAATTCAAAGTGATTCGCCAAAGATTTTTTACAATTATTTTTAGGTCCAAAATCAACAACATGTGAGCAGTTACTCAGAGCGTCATGGCAATTATTTATGTTTACAATTTGCAAGTACCAGGATGACAGGGTGTTCCGAAAAAGAAATTTCAGTTCCATTTATATTCTGCCACATACTTCCTATTTAACCATGGGCAAGCTGCAATCACCCCTAAGCTTCTCTTCCTTCTCTGTACATTGCTTTGGGCCAAATTCCCTCTGGAAAACCGACAGCAGAATTTGTTTTCTCTTTTAGGGTATGTATAAAAAATGTGTCACTTGGGAGCCTATCAAGAAACATACTTTAAACTCTAAGGAATGGAACAGTTACCCTTTGTAAGGTAAACAGACCTCATTTACTACATTAAAGCACATAAAAAAGAATTTATGCTAGATTACGCTGTCATCCTAGTAGATACCTGGTAGGACAATTACCAGGTGAAACAAGCACTTACGATATTCAGAAGTGTTGACATAGCACGTGAGATGATTGTTACCTAACGGATACAGAATAAGAGGGACTGCTGTATGTTTTATTCCTCTTATGTGTCTATCTTCTCTTGGAAGAATATACTTGAATGTCTTTTTCCTGAGTCAATAGCAAATTACAGCACCAAAATCCAGTGCCTACAGAATTTCTTAGATTTTCTATCAATTGCCATTTTAAAATAATTTTTAAAAAATATTATAGCAATAGGTAGCTAGGAAATTTTTTTTTTTAAATGTATATATCATCATCAATAAAATGTCTAGCACTGATGAAAACAGTAGATGAAAGGCTAAAGGAAGCAGGGAAAAATATATTCAGATATAAATGGGTCCATTCAGGTGATATAAATGGGTCCAACAGAACTGATTTCTGAGGGGTGGCCCTCAGCAGCGCTTACGCTGGGCAGCATAGTCTAAGGACTGCTCCCCTCTCTGCTTCCTTACCACTCCACGCCACGAAAACCAGCCAGCTGACCTAAACTGGTGCCGACAGTCTCAGCTCAAGGTCAGACGTCTCTTGGGACCTTCCTGAAGAGTACTACGGCAGAACAGAGGCGCGCAGGCAGCTGAGCTGAGCTTTCCTTATGTTCCTCTACCTTGATCACAGAGCAGTCCTGGAGTCTTTCTTTCTCCTTTCCGGATCTCTGCCAAGATGCCGAGTGCTCTCAGTGAATGCCAGAAACGCAAGTACTGACGGTTTTTTCAGCAATTTCATGTGTTTCTTTCTAGGAATTACTTGAGTGGAGCATGCATCCAGCAATGCACCGCATGTGCAAAGTAAAGCAAATTAACACTCTCCTGTCATCTGAAGAGTGGACAGTAATCCCACCATCACTTGGCCTGGAGATACTGTGTTCTTCCTCCAAGGCAAAGATTTGTCAAGGGGACTGGGAGGGCTGGGAAGTGGAGGGAGAAAGGGAAAAAGGCCGCTAGGAGCCATATAACACCAGTAGAAAACTGAAACCACTGTGCTGCAACTAAAAAAAAATAGCACAGTTTTGTCCCAAAATCTGGTTCCTCTCTAAATTTTTCTTCATTAAAATATTAAAAAAAAACCCCAACATTATCATCCTTTGCATTTGCCTTTGATGCTTCATTTTATTTAAATCCCTTTCCCCTTCACTTCTGCAGATAATAGTTCATTAATAATTTCTTTTTGGAAATCATGGTTAAATAAGAGTGGAAACGCATATTTCTAGATAAGTAACTTGAAAGGATATAATCAATAAAATCCTGGGTGGCAATAATGTTACCATATTAAATTTACAGCATCTGCTTAAACAATATTTTCCTTCCTCCACTATTCTAAATGTTGCTTCAGGAGGTCTTTTTATAGACTATATTTTTTCTTTTATGGTGGGACTGTAAACAGGCAGTTAAACTAATATTTTGGTACGTTCAGCATGCTGGGCTCTGTTTTATGGAGTCTTTCAATAAAAGGTCATTGCAACTTCAAATGCCCTCTTACAGCTTGAAAACTGGAAATGCAGAAATTTCCTTCCTACTATACCCAGGCTCGGTGTTGCATAAAGACAGGTTAGAGTGCTTCACATGGGATGTGTTAGCAGCATATAGCGAAAAAGGGGAAAATGTTCTAAACAAAGACCACAAGCAAAGTTCCTGTGAGCAAAAGTCTTTAGTTTTCTGCCCAGGATAGAGGCCAAAATGAAATCCAGAGCACAGGGAAGCCTGCTTGTCTGAGAAACATAAGGTTAGATGGAAAAATACCTTTTTTAAAAACAAAAAAACCCAAAAACTAAAAGGTCATCTTCATCTCCACATACACCAGATAACCTATGCTTTGTTCTAGATACAAAGGAAAAAAAAAAAAAAAAGGTCAAAAGAGAACCTTAAGCACATATCAGGTTTCCAGGTGGGACCCTGTCCCTCTCAGCCGGACCAGGAACTGTTGCAACTCGGGTTTCTCTCCACATCACCTGTGGGAACACCCGGTTTAGGGGGAGCGAAGAAGCAGCAATGCCATAATCCCAGCCCAAAGCTTCCTGCAGTACACAGCAGAAGAGCGTCCCGTTTGTCCCTTCCCATTGCCGATTCGGGTGTATGGCAAGTACAATGCCATATAGGACACACAGAGCATGCCCTGACCAAACCCTGACTCCTCCAGCAAGATTTAAATGTGGTCCAGCCACAAAATTTGAATTTTATGTAGATGAAAGGAAGCCTTGGTACAGAGTAAAGATGAGTGTTGTAAACTCCAAGAAGTGTCACAAGTGGGGAAACAGCAGAGCTGACCGCGCTGCCAACACACGCCACAACGCAAGCCCCGTAGGAGCAGACATAGACTTAACGAAACTGTGACAAAAAGAAAAGTGGGCAACTCTCTATCTTTCTAACGCAGAATTTGTTTCCCACTCTAGAATGTTCTTTAGGGCTACGTAAACAAACCATTCTGTTGTCTGCATCCCCTTCCTACTCATTTCCCTATAAAAAACAGATAAACTCTGAAATATGCAGAAGATGTAGCCATAGGTATAAATAATTCTCTACATTGATTGCATTTTAACATCAAATTTTGGTTGGGATGGTATGTGTAGGGCTCTCTGGGGTGCTTTTTGTGCAGGGCTCCAATCTTCCCTCTGTGTTTGTACAGCACTGAGCACAAAGAACTGCAAGTAATAGTAGTAATACAACTGGCGTACAGGTAGGAAATGGCTTTGAGTAAGTGCTTTTCACTTTTTGAAAAAAAAGGGGGGAAAAGGGGGGAGAGAAAAAAAGAAAAAAGCACTGAAAAAAGGGTGATTTCTCCTGAAAGAGAGTGGATACATGCTTCCAACCCAGGGAAGCAATATTGTTTTAAAAGATGCCAGTATCCCGAGCTTGGTTTCATCGCTGCTGCACATTAAAGCCAGCTCTCCAAGCTGCAGCACTCCTGGCAGCTTCTTGCCACTGTCAGTTTTTGAGCAAGTGGAATGACCTGTTATCCAGGCTTAAAGTGCCTGCTAAAAACAAAGAGCCAGGTATTCACATTCCACGTATCCAGGCTTGTTACAATCAGAAAAGAAAAAGAAGGAAATGGAGGATATTTACTCTCCCTGTTTCTTGTTTTTATTGTGTTTATTGATCAGGAGAATTAGTTGTAGGAAGGGAACTCTTCTTCTGCGGGAGCTCTCTAGATTTCTCTCAGTGCAGGTGTTGTGGTCTGAGTCCTGCTCCAGGGGGATGAGTTCTACAGGATTTAAAGGAAATTAAAAACAAACAAACAAAAAAAAACCCAAAAAACCCACACCAAAGAATTTTTCATTTAAAAAAAAAAATCAAATCAATAAGGCTCTGAAGAAACAATTCTAAAACTTTATAGGGAAAGAGATTTTTCGGTAGAAAAATCAAGCAGCACGCTTTTCATTGCCTTTACTAAACTTTGGATTAAAATTACTAATCAGCAATGTTTCATAAAATGGGAGAGAAACTAGATTGCTCGCTTGTGTTACCTTTTGGAAAAAGATTCCTCCCCAGAAGAGACACGTACCAAATCCTCCCACCTTTTTCTACATTGACTCAGAATCAGAAAACCTTGTTTCTAGCAGTTGATAGATTGGGGGGGGGGAAGCATCAAACATTTTTGCTTCCAGAATAACTGCATCTTTCAATATTTTAAAGGGAAGTTGACTAAAAGAAATTGCAGATATTTGGCAGTTTTGAACCAAAGAGTGGGGTTTTTTATATTTTAAAGCACAAAGTATATGCATGTTTAAATCAGAACATTTTTCCGTACTTGATACCCTGTGGTTTCAGTGCTCCTTTGACATACTTCCTCAGACAATTAGTTTGAGACAGTCAAGAGAAGAAGTCACGAGAAAGAAAGGGGGGGGGGAACAAACTAATGGGCTATTCATAATTTCATAATTTGTTGTGGTTGTTGCAGATCTGAAACAAAAATCAATTTTCTTATTGACAGTCTTCTCTCTCCAAAATGTGTATATTCTGCTTTATTGCCAGCGGTTTGACTACTGTGGGCTCTTGCATTGATTTTTCTTTTTTTTGGTAAGGATAAAAACCACGTTGAAGTATTAATTTTGGGAAAACAGCATGAAATATTACATAAAGCAGATAACGTAAAACCAGGCCACGTTCTGGGGACAAGGTTGGATTTCTGCAATATTTCTAAGTAGAAGAATTTATGCGGCTATATCTAGGAGTACCCGAAGATCAAACGGGATCATTTATCCAGTGGCTGGACAGCTCTAATGAATTTGATCATAAGGGTCTTGGGAATTTGCATAGCCGCATTTACATCCTAATGGTTACCCTGACATTGTACGGCCTGTGAAGGACCTGGTAAAATGATTGATGACAGACGTAACAAACTAGAGAGCTGTCCCATGTTTCTGTCCAGCTCGCTTTCTGCTAGATAATAGTAACTTTTGAATAATGCCTCTGAGCACAGATTTTCTGTGTATTCTTCCCAGCAATTAAAACCACTCAGTTGATTTTTTTTTTTTTTTCTTCCCCATACTACTCTAGACTACAAATACAGTTTTCTGCTTAAAGCTTACTTAGTGATTTGGAATTAAAATGGAAGTTCAGTTCCCTCAGCATATTTTAGCCTGTCTGTTTAACCTTGGTCAAATGGCCATAGGATTACGTCACACAGCAACACCTTCAGCAGCCAAGCCAAGTTTAAGAAGTTCCCGTTTGCCCTCCTTTTCTCCCCAGCTCTGAGGTGCACCCATATGGTCCTACATCCCTACATGCATACAGACCTCTCCTACAGCCTCCGCTCATGCTCAGAAGTGCTTGAAAAGCACGGGGATTTTGTTTTCATTATTTCCTATACCTGTAGACAGCTTTGCCTTTCTGAAACATCTTTCCTTAAGAGTAGTTACAAATAGGTGACATGCAGATAACTAGATCCCATATTGGATTTGGCCGTAGAGTATCGTAAGGCTTTTTTTTTTTGTTCTTAAATGCATCCAGGAGGTGACATACTCTATTAACCATAATAAGAAGTGAACATGCTAAAGCCTGAGTCCTAATCACTCAAATAACACACTAACAGCAAGCACAAAGAATAAACAAAAGGATAGTGAAACTCCTATTAAAGAATTCACATCCTAAAGCATTTGTTCCTACAACTAAGCAACTTCGACTATGCTTTGCTTGAGCTAGTAAGCAGTACTGAAAATTACACAGTATCATACCCACACAGACCTCCTCTTACCCATTCGGGGTAAAGTACTAACAGTTTGTGGATTTTTTTTCTTTCTTTTTTTCCCCCTCATAACAAGTCTAATATTATTTGACCTGGCTACTTCTGGAAGTAACAGACTGAATGAATCTCATGTCTGTCATGTCATCAAGCCTGACAGGGCAGGAGTAGTTTTGAATATTCTCAATTTGAGCAGCAGGTGCAGCAATACACACATCACCACGGAAAGGCATCATCTGGTAAGCAAGGCAGTATTTCCCCTTATGTCAAAAAGGAGGAAAATGAAATCAGCTTAACAGAGAACCTGGAGAATGAATAAGGGATCCCAGACATAATACTGCAGTAGTAAAACAGAGTAGCCAAGCATTTATTTTTAAAATTTACTGAACACTGAAACACAAATCGGTCCGTCATCACACTAACGGCTATCACGGCCACAGGTTATACATAATGCTAATCCATAACTCTGCCTACCTACCAAGCATTAAATAAACACATAACGCTACATGACGCTATGAATAACGGAAAAGATATGACAGGAAACCAGACAGACCTGACACCCCAAAACCCATTTCCATATTAATTTCCGGGGTAATTTTGTCCCTCACTTGAATTTGGCAGCTCGGTTTTAACTACAGAAGCATATAAATAATAAACCTAGGCTGCTTGATCTTTCTTTGCAATCATCCTGTCCTCATCAAAAAAAAAAAAAAAA
>VZTL01015994.1:0-15207 GCA_013400535.1 Scopus umbretta
CGCCACCGCGGTGCTCGGCGCTGCACAGAGCCGCGCCGCAGCCGCTTTCCCACGCTCCGGCGGGGAAGGTGCCTCTAGAGGGAGCTGAGCCCTGCCCGGCGCCGCGTCTGCATCTATGGTCTGGGGTTGGGTTTCTACTTTTTTTTTTTTTTTTTTTTTTTTTTTTTTTTTCCCCCGCTCTTCTTTTCCCTCCTCCTCCCCGGCCTTGCTCGCTTCCTTCCCCCGCGCCGCGCTCCGGGGAGGAGGCAGGAAGGCAGGCAGCGGGGATGGAGCAGCTCCCCGCCGCGATGCGTTAGCTCCCCGGGACATCCCGGCCCGCCTGCTCCCCGCCGGGACGCGGTGAGTAGCGGGGGGACCCCCCAGCCTCCCCCGGGGTGGGCTAGCGTTATGCACCGGGCCCGGGCGGGCGGTGCCGGGGCTGCCGAGAGCCGGGGGAGGGATGCACCGGGAGCCCCGGGGTGCCGGTGGGCTCCGGGGGAGCCCGGCAAGGCGAGAGGGGTGGGTAGAGCCTCGGGGCCTCATCCTGAGCCGCCCGGCCAGCAAGGTTCAGGTACGCGGTGGTACCTCAGCAAGCAGCACTCCGGTCTGTGCAATAGCTGGGCCAGGGCGGAAGGGTCTCGCTCCGAGCTGATCGTTGCCCCAGAGAGGCAATATTGCTTCTTTTAATAATATTTTGTCCAGCTGGGGGTTTTTTCCCCCCCTTGCGAGGCCACGGTGGTGACAGCCCCACCTGGCATCCCCGTGCCAGCGGGGTTCCAGCTGGACAGGACTGTGTGAGCTGTCGGTGGGAAGAGTTGTGCCGCTCTGAGGACCGGGGTGACATCCGTTTGGGCCCGCTCTGGGCTGTGACCTCAGACACGGGCACGGCACGCATGGCTTTGCAGACTTGCCTGCATGGCTTCCTGCCCGCCAGCGCTGGGGACCTCTGGGACGGGGGTGCACGGGGTCGTGGGGGGACCCTGGCCGCAACGTCTGCGTGCGGTGGGGCTCGTGGGCCAGCTGGACCCGGGTGCCATGCTGGGCGGGTAAACACCAAACTGGGAAAACTCACTTGTTTTCTCTCCTAGGCCAGGCTGGGAGGAGCGGGGCTGACTCTGCACTGTCTGTGCAGGGGTAGCAGCTGAGCTGAGTCCTGCCGGGTCCCTGTCCTGGAGAGGGTTAGCTGCCCTGCACGACGCATCATGGAATCACTCCCATGCGCTGGCCCAGGGCCAGACCTGTGAAATGCTTGTCCCAGAGGATGCTCCATGCATTTCCTGGAACAGGATCTTCATAACGTGTCGAGGAGTGACTTCAGAGCCTTATAGCCAGGCTTGTTCATAGGGTTTATAGCTGCTCCTGCAGACCCTCTCCCCTCCTGCCGCTTGCAGTTCTGCCTCCTCTCTCTGGACCAGTTCCACCATCTTCCCTGAACCCAGGCACTTTCTGTTGGAGAAGAGTTGGGAGAAATGGTGAATGCGTCATGAGGGCACACAGGAAATGTGAGAGACCTTTAAGCAAAGGAGATGAGGGTGAAATGAGAAACAGTTGAGGCAAAGGTCTTTTTTTTTATTAGGGAAGCTTGGCAGGTTCCAGGAAGGGTGATTCTTTGCATGGCATGTGCTTGTTTATAAAGATAAGACTCCTGTGCCATCTTGGAGATGTTGCTAAATCCACATCCGAGATGCTGCCTGCTGCTTTTAACCCTTTGCAGCCTCCTACAAGAGCAAAAAGTCAGGGTGGAGCTGAATCTTTTAGCAGCTGCTGAGAATTAGGCACCTCTCCCAGTAAACCTGCAGCTTCCCCCAAAACCTATCATGAACCCTGTCTCAAGTCCAGGAGAGCCTTCATTTTCTACAGCCTTGGGCTGTCTTTTGAGTGTATGGGTGTCATATCCTCCTTCACGCCCCTCCCTGCTCTCTTCCAGTGGTATTCTCATAACAAAGGGGGAACAGGGCAAATGAAAGGGGCATTGGGCTGGGATGCAGGTGGAATGTGTGTAGCAGCACTATTGGTACTGGAGAAGATGGTTGGAGGCATTTTGACCCCCAGAAGAGACTGGCAGTGATCTATCTTGGGCATTCACTTGGTTTGCAGGAGTGGGAGTTTAGGGTCCTCCCTGGGGAGCAGGTTGGGGACCGGCAGCATGCTGACGGGGACGTAGCTGCCAGTCCCAGATGTGCATGTGTGCAACAGGGCTGCGGTGTCTTGTGTTGCAAGAGAAGAAAGCGCTGCAAGAAACTATATTGAGAAGGAAACTGAAAATGAAAGTTCCTCTTAAATGATGGCCACAGTCGCAGCTTGCCGCTTCCTAGGGGTTTGCCAGACGGCAAATGTGAAGAATTGCACGAGTCAGCTGCTTCTCGGGCCCTGGACTCCTGTGCTCATCAGCCAACCTTCACACTGAGCAGTCAGGTCTGCATCAGACATTCCCTGTTATTCGTGCCTGAGGACGGGGTCAGAGGCAGTGGGTTGATGCGAAACACAATCAATTGCACCTATGGACCAAACTGTAAAAGTTCCAGAGGCAGCTGAACTTTTTAGCTGGATGCGTCCGCATCCTCCCCGGCGTTCGGTGCAGCCTCGGATTGTAGCAGCGCGAAGTACAGTAGAATTCATATTGCTTCACTTACCCATGAACTCCAGAGAGCTGCTCTGAGTCTGGTCTTGCTTCCCCTTGGAAGGTACTGGGATCTTTCTGTGCAAGGTGGGCTGCAGCTGTAGCCTCACTAAGTGCCCAAGGAGGGGCTGGGGATGGTAGCGGAGGGGATGGAGAGACATACATCTGCTCCAACGCATCCCAGAGCAGAGAAGAGCAAGGAGAGGAGCAGCTCTGGAACCTGTGTCTTTGCTGATCTGGACTAGTGGGAGCCAGCTCTCTTCCCAGCTTGACCCTTAGTCCCAACTGCTGATCCTCATTGCATTTTCAGCTTTACTTTGGATGGGGATGTTTGAGGTTGGGGAGGAAAAGGGAAATCCTGTCCTCAGAGGCATGTAGGAAAAAACAGCATCTCCGTCCGTGTGTCACTGTGGCTCAGAGTTCCCAAATGCAGCTATACAAATACATGATGGCTTTCTAAGCCAGGCTTTGGAGGAATGTGGGCAGTTCCAGGCCCCCATCCCCACCTTGACTGCAGGCTGTACTTCACATTACTTCTTATGGTCTCTATTTTTTTCTTCTGAATAATCTTCAGTGTGAGGCTGTAAGATTGGACCATGTGTTGCACTTCCAATCTTGACATAGGTGGTTATTTATCCATAACCAGCACTTTTTAAAATTTTTGCCCAGGATACAATTTAAACTTCTGGGTGTTGATGTGTCTTCATGAATTTAGACCTGGTGGAAATCAGAAACCCCACCAGTTTAGCCCCGTAGACGTCTGGCCTGGGAACATGTACTGGCATGTCAAACAACAGGCTAGGAGCTGCAGTGATCTCTCTCTAACCCTGGCAATAACTGCGTGGCCTCGCTTCCTCCTCTGCAAAAACCAGGAGGTGAGGTCACTGCAACGAGCAGAGGGGTAAAGGAGCTGCAACGAGCCCTAAACTACAGGTCTGGGTTTCGGATACCTGTGAAGTTCAGGGGCGGTATGGGCTGTGCATTGGTTCTCATTTAGTCTTCTTATTTCTGAGAGGAGCTCAGAAGACATAAAGAACAGAGGGAATTAGCACCTCTGGATATAGGCAAACAGAGACTTCGTCTCTAGTAGAAGTCGTGGAAAACAAGTCAGAGGTGCTTGCTCGGAGAAATTGTCACTGTCACCGCATCTCCATGCGGGAGCCGCAGCAGCTCGGTGTGGGCATGGATTGGTTTTGCTCTTGCTGCGCTCTGAACCATGGTGGCTGCAGGTCGGGGTAGCAGCATTTCGGGTAGCAGTGGAACCCCACGGCTCAGCTCCCAGACACGTTCTCCAGGTGCAGCTGGGGAGTTGAGCCCTTTGTGCTGTGATGTTTGCTTTCATCCCAGCGTGAAGCCATTTGCAGATGCTGCTGTTGTCTGGGCTGAGTGAGAGCCAGCGCAGCCCGTGGCACTGGCTGAGCGGGTCAGAGGATAGCTGGCAGGTTTCCACCAAGGGTGGGGAGGTGGTGAAGTGGGGTGGGGAGTTGGGTGGCTTTCCTCTTCTGACATATGACTGCAAATACCTTACTGAGAAGAGTCAGGAAGAGAGGAGAAATCTAGCCAAGGGACCTGGTGCGGCCAGGGATCGGGGAGCGAGCGTGCCGGGAAGGGAGGAGCCAGGTCGCTGGCAGAGACAAAAGCGGGCAGCACTGCTCCCCTGAGCACTTGGCTCAGCCAAAGGGGCTTCCTAAGGCTGGCCTGGGAGGTGTGCGAGGGAGCAAGGGGCCACGAGGCTCCAGTGTCCCTGCTGACTGCCCATAACCTGGTTCACTTACTGTCTCTCGTCCTTCCAGGTAAAGCTGATACTCCCAAGCATCTCTCTGCAATGGCCTCAGGGAACGACGGTGACCCACCGAGGGCTCACAGACGCCGGGGAAGCAATGGGCGCAGGCTGTCACATGAGCTCAATTCAGGTAAAAAGGTTGCTGTGATATTCAGGGGAGGAAGCATTTTCAACCATTCTTCACACAACACACACTGTACTGCTTTGAAAAGATTTTTTTTTTTTTTTAATACCTCCAGGCCCCTTTGCAAGACTGGGATAACAAATCAGTTCCATAAAGCTATGCTGAATTGAACTGGGAGAGCGCATGCTCAATGGTTTTGGGAGATGCTTGGCACTGGATGAGCATGGTGGGCAGCAAGGGGGGCTTGAAAGGCACAGAGGAAATGGTGTGCAGGGAGCTGCTGGACTGGGGGTACGCTGGCAGCTCTGTGCAGGAAGGCTGAGGCAGGCATAGCAGGGTGCCACAGGGGTTGGGGCATGGGGCAGATCACCCCAGCTGGCTGTGAGACGTACGGCTGGTGCCTGGTGTCATTTACTTTCCCTTCCCTGAGCACAAGAGAGCAAAAGGTGTTTGATATTTAAAATGCACAGAAAAACACTCCTTGCTGAGCAGTACCTGGTCTCAGGCAATTGTTTTCAGTCTTGCTGCGTCGGCTGCTGGACAAAACCAGGTCTCCAGTGTGCCTTGCCACAGCAGTGGTGAAAAGTTACAGGTCGCCAACATTCAGAAGCAGTTGAGTCTGTTGCGCATGCGTGCCGAGCCCAGCAGACTGTGTAATTGTGTTTCACACAAATGGGTGAAACTGGGAACAGGGACAAAAGGAACCCAGGAAAAGCCTCAGCTCCCATTTCATCCCAAAATGATAAAATGCTGCTGTACAGAAAGCTGTTAAACATGGGTGACTTCTTAACCTGTTTTGCAGGTGGACTTGTAAATAAGGCTGAGTCATTGCAGCTCTGTCAATAATGCAGCTTAGAAGCTATACCTAACTGTTTATGTATTTGAGCTCAAATCCAGCTCAGAGCTGTTTTATTGACCTGATCGCGTTATTTATACTCTGGTATTGCCTGGACTCCTCTCCATCTCAGAGTACCATTTGTGCTAGATCCTGCATGAATATACTGGAAGATAAAATACCCTGTCCTTCCCTTACCAAAGTCTACAAGATATGAAAATAAATAAATAAGAGCAGTTGTTTACGTATGCTGATTTCCTGTTGAGGCCAATGAGATGCTGATGTGAAAACCAGTTCAGGATCAGGCCCTGAACTCTAACCACACTGTTTTACAGTCACACTTCCTGTACGCTTGCAAACACTTACTGGCAGTACTGGTATCCCTCTGCTTCCCAAAACTCGGGGGGGGGGTCCATCTGAAGTTTGGAGGTGGGATCTCTGCACGCCTCTTAGGCAGAAGCCTCATGGACTCCAGTGGAAGCAGAAATGTGCAACTTCCACCAACACGTGCTATGGGATTACGGGGCAGAAGGCGGCTTTTGTCTACAGGTATTAAGCCTGGTTTTCATTTGGGGCTCACTTGCTCTGTTTGTTTATCTTTGGACGTGGTAGGAAGTAAAGAGATTTACCTGCTGCTCAAGTTTTTGCTTGAGCATTGTTCTGAGCCCTTGTTGTACCAGCTGTTGCTTAGGGCATGGACGAGATGCTGCTGTTTCTATCTAGGTTGGGTGGCAATTTGCACTTGTGGTGTTTTTAGGGCACTGTAGACAGAGGCAGGAGCTTCGTGCTCCTGGCTGTACATGATGAAGAGGAGGAGCAATGAAGAGTCATGCAAAGGGGAGCAAACATTGCAGAAGGAGGGGCGAGAGGCTCAGGGTTCATGCTTCAGAAAATTAACCTTGCCTTCCTTCAGTTCTCATCTGTAACGTGGGGGTGGCAGTGCCTCCCCGTTCAGGTGTGCTGCCAGGGTACACACACAGCTACGGGAATGGTTTGGATGCGTTGAGGCTCAGATCTGTGGGACAAGCCGTGGACATGGCTGTTCTCACACGTGCAGGTAACCATGCCAAATGCAGTTCAGCTCTCCTACACTGCAGAGGGGCTAGTCCACGTGATGAAAATACTGTTTATATGGTCACAATTAGTTCTTGTGTGGGCCACGTTAGCTGGAACCCCAAAGCACTTTGTTGAAAAAGGTGATATATTGCTCTATCCACTTATTACTACTAGGGAAATGGAGAGAGCTTGGATACAAGTCTCTGCAAGAAGAGGTGTCCAAGGTGTCAGGGTTGTGCACGGAAAGCCCAGCCACCTGACTCATGGTTTGCAGTGTCCTCTTTCTCAGATAACCTGGGCTTTCTTATCTGAGTGTGTGTGTTTAATACTCACAGAACATACCTGGAGAGGTGTGAGGTTTGGTCCTTGGTTGTTTTTCTTAGTTCTGGATTTGACGTTGCATGTGAAGCAAGTCACGAACTGATAAATAGTTGCTTAGGGACGTTAGTCATGCATCTGTAAGCATCTCTGTGTCTTTGTCTGCAAGACCACCTGCAAAACGAGTAGGAAAAATGTGACCTGTCTGTTTAAGCCTGGGTTCTCATACATTCTGTAGAGCAACCAAAACCATTGAAACATGCTTTTCTCTTGTCTGGTGCTCATGCAGTTCCCATCTCCAGCACAGACATAGAGTATTGGACTTCCCTGTTGAACTGCATCTCCTGTCAATAAGTTGCTTCCATTTTTAAATGAAAATTTAAAAAAAAAAAAAAAAAGTCATCCTTCTGATGGCTGTGCTGGGAAATAATTCTGCTCTGGAATTGTCTCATGACTGCTTTGTTCTGGCCTGCAAAGGATGCCCCAAAAAATCTTTTATGAAAAACTTGGTGGGGCAGAGGGAGAGACATTGCCAGAGCTGAGATGTCCACCCATCTCGGGGGCATCCCGCTGAGCGCTGGCCCAGCCTCCCTCTGCAGCTCAGTAGTTTAGCAAATATGGGACGGATCTCAGCTTGGGCAGCAAAGTACCAAAGCAAAACCTTGCTGCAGCCCCCAGCCCATGCTGCAAGCCTGTAACTCTGGCTGTATTAGTGGGACACCATTGAACATAAGAATTAAAGCAGATTTCTTGAGCCCGGTCCAGAATCTGGACCAGAGAATCTCCCGTATTGACAGATTACTTTCTATCTTAAAACCAAGGGTGTTTGCCCATTAGCTCTGCAGGGAGGCTATTTGAGAATATTGCTCTTCTTTTGGGTGGGAAGATATTTGTTCTTAAGAGCAAAATAAGGGAAAGGGCTTTGTGCTGTGCAGATGCCTCTGGGGACGGCAGTTTTCCATTTCCCTGTCTCGAATCTCTACTCTTAGGTACAAGCTGTGGAGGATTATGCCAGTGTGATGTGCTGTCAGGTTGGTCAGCCTTTGATCCTGGATGGCATTGCTATTGACAGGTGATGGGTTTCACAAGGGGCTGCCTTGCCCTGTGGAGGCTAACTCAAATCCATTAACGCAGATACTGCTCATCCCACACTTGAATTGCAGCTACCGTGAAGTGGAGTCAAGCTTCCCCTCGAGGCAGAAATCTCCAGAGACCATTCTTGGTTCCCCAGAGCTGTCTTCTCCCTTTGGAGCCAGTTGCTGTCTCCAGGCTGGATATCTCCCTCTGTGCAAACAGATGCACCTATTCGTGTAGTTATTGCCTGGCTCCTGAGCTCAAAAGGGATGCTGCCAGGTTGCAGCTGTCATTATTACAGTCTGTAGCAGAGCTATTTAATGTAGCTGTAACAAGGTCTGATGGATAACTTTGGTGAGACCTGCCAGTTTTTACCATAGCACAGCTGCTCCCTGGGAGATAGCAACAGCGAGAAACCAAGGATCTTGTGCAGAAATGAAGGTGTTGCATGTTTGAGACTGGCTGGGGTCTGGTCAATGTTGTCTGTGATGTGGATCCAGGCAAGAGGCAGTTGGGGTGGGTCTGTTCTAGATGCTGAGAGTGCTCTGGGGACCAAGGATGACGGGGTTACTGCTTCATGCAGCAGAAGCAGAGCAGGTCCTCTCTTGCAGCAAGGGGGTTCACAGCAGCTCATGAGCCCCCTAACACAGCCCCAATGATCCCACAAGGAGCCCAAAGATCCCAGAGGAGCTCCAAACAGCTCTCCTCCTCTCTGCTGCTGGTACCATGAGTCCACAAGGCAAATCTTCATCCAGATCGTCTTCCTTCGAGTGGGAGAGACGCAGAGATGGTGCCAGTGGGTGCTGTGGCTTAACACCTGGGGAAAAAAGATGTACATTCTCCTATCCTTGTGCTACTAAAAATAATGCCTGGGGTAATTAAAACCAGGCATTTTTTTGGTACACTTATTTCCTCTTTTGTTCTTGCAGTGTGTTTACCCTGCCTCTCACTGAAACTGTGAGTCAGTTGGTTTCATTTTCTGGCTCTCCGTGGAGCGGTCACTGGCTCCGCTGGCTCCTCCTAAGGTGGGATTTGTTTACCGCCAAATAAACCCATTCCTGCAAAACAAAAAACAGTCTCCTGAAAACACAGCAACCAGGGCTTGTCATTTCCCTTCACCTTTATTTACCCAGCCCAAACTCTGGTGTAACCTGAGCCTCTGCACAACAGGTCATCTCCCTTACCCACACCCCGTCCGGGGCTAGGCCCATCTCCCTGGAGCATCAGGCGGGCCATGTAGACGTGACCAGCTGGAAAAACTCTGCGACAAGCAGCGTGGCATGTTTTGGAGACTTGGATACAGGGTTTTATGGAGCAGTGTTGCCAGGACAGTGGTGTCCACCGGGCCAGGTCCTCACGTCCCAGCCCTGGGATGTTGCTCAGGCAGGAACATCTCTGCATTGGAAATACAATTTCCAGTGGCCAGAGAACTGCGTGGCCAGTCTGGTGGGTGCTGAGAAAGGGTTTTAGCCAGCTTGGCTGCAGTGAGCTGCACTGCTGCTACGCAGCATTGCTGGTGCAGATGTGCTGCTGCATGTCACCAGCACACCTTGCAGGATGACCACCTAAAGCTGTGGGTCTGCAGGGTCCTGTGCTTCTGACATTCCCCCGAGTAGCTCAATTACCTGGGCTTTGCACCTCGTTTAATGTCTGTGAATCTCCACCCTGAACGTGATACCCTGTCAAAGGAGCAGGGCTCTGATCCGTCCATACCACTTCTGTCCTCTGCAAATTTTGTGTCTTAGAAAAGAAACTGGGACGAACTGTGTTACCGGGACCTTAGGGCCAGCTCCCCCCCCCCGCCCCGAGCCCTGCAGGGTGATTTAGCTGGGCTGCCGACTGTTTGGGACCCAGTGCTCTAGCCCAGATTGCTTCTGGAGCCAGCTGAAACCGAGCTCTAATCAAAGACATCCCGTGACAGAGCGGGTACTTTCCCCAGGAGCAACGTAACACATGCGATAAGGTATCGGTCACCATGGTTCCTCCGGGACTGAAACGCCTTGCTGGGGGCTCCCTGCTCCGGAGAGGGCAGGTCCTGGCCACGTCCAGACCCTTGCTCTTCCCCGAGCAGCACAAGGGAAACGCATGCGGATCGTGAGCCGTTTGCAGACGGGGGCACGCTCGTCGGCGCCGGTTGTTCCTGACTCGCTTCCTGCTCGCGCAGAGCCGGGTTGGTTTTCGCGCGCTTTCGGGGCCAGGTGACGTTACTGCATGGGCACGTTCCCCTGCTGAACCCTGAATACCTGGCGTGCCGAGCCCTGCTTGTTTACGAGAGCAGGGGAAGGAAGCTGTGGCACCCAAAACCAGCCCCAGCCTCCCCCCACAACAGCCCCAGCTCGCCCCCTGCCCGGCTGCAGCCTCCTGCTTGCCATGCAGTGGGCTTATTGCTTCCATGGGTATCTGTTAGCGAAGCAGGGGATTTGGGTGTCTGCTCTCGCACAGGGGCAATGGATGTACTGGGGCAGGCGTTGAGTTCAAACTTATCACCCAGCCGTTTATCTGCTTTTAAGTGCAGGGTGGGGACCCACCAATCTGGGTTACAGTTTTGAGTTTTTCAAAAGCTCCTCTCCTTCCTGCTACTGCCAGCAGCCCATGCAGAAGTCACAAACCCTGCCCTGGCATTGCCACTGCTGGACTGATGGGTGTATGTGAGACTGGTGATGTGTGGTTGAATCGGCAAGGAATTATACTAAAATGACCAGTTTAGCTTTTGCTCAGCATGTCATTGCTGATGCCATGCAAGGGCATGATCATTCATGACACTGAAGAACAAGATTGTTTGGTGAAGGTTGATGGGCAGCACCAGACTGAGCTTTGCCTGCAGCTTGGGTTTGGATCTGAGATTCCTGAACTTGTTTGTGCTGAGCAATGTCCTTGCTGAGACAGGCTGTCATGTGGAGAGAATCATAGAATAGAATCATAGAATTGTCTAAATTGGAAAAGACCTTTTAAGATCATAGAGTCCAACCATTAACCTAGCACTGCCAAGTCCACCACTAAATCATATCCCTAAGCCCCGCATCTGCACATCTTTTAAATACCTCCAGGGATGGGGCCTCAACCACTTCCCTGGGCAGCCTGTTCCAGTGCTTGACACCCCTTTTGGTGAAGAAATTCTTCCTAATATCCAATGTAAACCTCCCCTGGTACAGCTTGAGGCCATTTCCTCTTGTCCTATCGCTTGTTACGTGGGAGAAGAGACTGACACCCGCCTTGATACAACCTAGTTGCAGAGAGCGATCAGGTCTCCCCTCAGCCTCCTTCTCTCCAGGCTAAACAACCCCGGTTCCTCAGTCGCACCTCATGAGACTTGTTCTCCAGACCCTTCACCAGCTTCGCTGCCCTTCTCTGGACATGCTCCAGCACTTCAGTGTCCTTCTTGTAGTGAGGGACCCAAAGCTGAACACAGCGTTCGAGGTGCGGCCTCACCAGTGCCCAGTACAGGGGCACCATCACTGCCCTNTGGGCCTGATCACCTGGTTGTCCTGTACGTGCTGTGTGATGATCTGCTCCATGACCATCCTCGGCACCGAGTTCAGTCTGACAGGCCTGTAGTTCCCCAGATCCTCCTTCCAGCCTTCTTGCACGTGGACATCACATTTGCTAACCTCCAGTCAACTGGGACCTCCCTGGTTAGCCAGGACTGCTGATAAAGGATTGAAAGTGGCTTGGTGAGCACTTCTGCCAGCTGCCTCAGTTCCCTTGGGTGGATCCCATCCAGCCCCATGGACTTGTGTGTGTCTAAGTGGTGTAGCAGGCCGCTAACTGTTTCCCCTTGGATTATGGGGTCTTCATTCTGCTCCCTACCCCTGTCTTCCAGCTGCACCAAGAGAGTTGCCAAGCACGAGCACTTGAACATCTGATTTGTATTGTGACAGTTCTGTAGCTGTCTCTTGCCAAAAATGGATTCAAAAGGTGGGCTTGTGCCCATAAGAACAAAGACTGGCTTCAACATTAGTTTTCTGAGAACTAATTTATGTTGGATTCTTTTTGTTTTATTGCAAAAGGCCAGTGTTAATGCAAACAGCAGAAATTTAGGCTGAAAATGAAGGAATGGTCTCTTTTCAACTTGGGAAAGGGGGGAGATGAGCTTCTCCCTTGACTTTCCTTCCTCTTGTCTCTCTCTCAGAAGACCAGGTGGTAGAGGAGACAGAGGAGGTGTTTCGGAGCTATGCCTTCTACCGCTACCAACAGGAGAGAGAGGAGAGAGGGGAGGAAGTGCCCATGGACCCAGAGATTGTGGAGATCCAGCAGGAGCTGGGCAGGTAAAACACTGATACCAACCGTATGCACGTCCCTCGACCCCATCCTGAGCCAGGCTCCTTTATGGACCCACCCCTTGGTCCTGCTTACCGGTCTTGCTGGAAAGGCAGACCCATCCATAATGCCATCTTCCCTCTGGGCAGCACCGGGAGCCTGGTGGGAAGGCGCCTGGCCATCATAGGTGATGACATTAACAAGCGGTACGACACGGAGTTTCGCTACATGCTGAAATCCTTGCAGCCCACCAAGGAGAACGCCTATGAGTACTTCACCAGAATAGCCTCCAGGTAAGGCCACCGGCTCCTTCGGTGTGGGCTAGATGCCTTCTCCTGGAGGAGGTCAGGGAAGGAAAGGTCAGATGGGGTGCAATGCAGTAGGATAAGCCTTGCCTCCACCCCACAGCAGCTGCCCCCCTGGCTCTGTCCTAGCATACACACTGTCAGTTCAAGCTTCACCTACTGTCCCTGGGTTGAGCTCCCAACAAGCTCACCGTGATGGTTCCTGTGTTTTCTGCCTGTCTGCTCTCACTCCTGCACAATTTGGACAGTCTTCACCTGACAATCATCTCACAGTCCTTGCACAAGCTGAGCAGGGTCAGAAAGTTTGGGGGACATGCCTGGGAAGCATGGCCATCAGTAGCCAAGCGAATGTCCCAGCTCCCATTCAGGGGACCAAACAGCCTGGGACCAAGGCAGACCTGTTGCTGGTCCCACTGCCACTAGCTTGGTAGCTGGGAAGTCCCAATGGGTCAGGCGTTCCAGAGGCACAAAGCAAACACAGCTACAGGCTGTGGGGATGGGCAGGTACTGGCTGCCCTTGGTGTGTTCCACATGGAACAGGATGGGAGATAGTCCACAGGCTTGCAGAGCCTGCAGCCATCTCGTGCAGGCAATGCACACCCAGCTCTCCCACTCAAAGCACAGCAACGGGGTGAAGAGTGGAAGACAAACACCTCGAGAACTTTTTGCCTGATTGCGTGAGGTACAGACTTGGATTGAGGTGGCCGTCAAGGGCTTCAGTCCTTCCCCACTCTGTCTGTGGGGAAATGAAGACACTAGACACTATGCACCTTGAATGGTTTGCCTAGGGTCATGCAGAAGACCTCTGGCAGAGCCAGGAGAGAAGCCGGGGGCTCTGGGTTCCCAGGTCCCAGGCTCTCGTAGCTCTTCCGAGCACGCCTGGCTCCAGCACAGCCCCGTCCCCCTGCACCCTCCGCTCGGTGTTTGTTGTCTAACTGCCTCTCTTCTGTCCTCTTCCTGCTCCCCTGTCCTTGGGAAGCCATGCTGCGCTGTTTTCACCGCTTTGCCAGCCTGAGGCGGTTAACGCACCGCAAACAGGTAAATTAACCTCTGTCCCTGTCTTTGTGCTACCTGTTTCTCTGTTGTTCCTTCCTGGGCTCTAACTTCCCTCTCCCTCTGCAACCTGCGCAGCGGCAGCTCCATGCCAAGGCTCTGCAGAGAAGACAGTTCCCTTCGGCTGTGCAGACAAGGACCGCCAAGAACAGGGCACAAGATTAAAACACAGGGCCTGAGCCTACTCTTTTTATTTTTTTTCCCCCTTCTTGTTTGCCTTGCTGGAAACAGGGAAAAACACCTTCAAAAACTAGTCTAGATAAATCGGTGCCAAACCTGCAGACAGTGATGCAGTTTGTGCCCACAGCAACCAAAACCTGGATCAGGAGCAGTAGGCATTGACTAGGCACATTTTGAAGGTGCCCCAGCCCTTGGGAGTGCCAGTCTAAGGCAAGATCAGATCAGGTTTTGGTCTTGGAGGGGTTTGTCTATGCAGGAAAAGGGAAAATCCTGTTCTAACATGCTTCATCCTTTGATATATTTAAACTTCCTTACCTCCAGGCACAAGCAAGGAATGCTTTGGGACAGGTGGGTGGTAGTTCCTGCTCCTGGCTGCATGTGTAGCAGCTGTTGAGCTTGCTGCAGCCTACAGCCTGATGGCTTCAATCACCACCAGTTCCAGCTTACCTTGTTTAATAACCTTGCCCATGGAAACACAGGACCTACAGCTGATGTACCCTGCGCTCGGGTGGAGACCTGAGAGAACGGCAGGACGGGCGGGAAGGTGGCAGGTCAACAATCACTATCCCAAAGGTTCCACTCTAGCAATGCAGAGCCTGTAGCTGTGTAGACAGGATTTGGAAATTTCCTTTTCCCTAGGACATCCCTCGCCCACCTGGCTCAGGCAAACAGCATTTGTGACCGAGACCATGTTTGTTCTGCTCTGAAAGCACATCCTGGTTATTTGAGGCCACATGTCACTGAGCCACAAAATGACTACATTGTCCGTGCGGCTGGGATGCACCTTGAGGACTAGTGCAGCATCCCCAGCCCTGCTCTGCCACCGGCACTGCTCAAGAGCCCGTGGCCTGGGATGCTGAGACTAGGGAGGTCTGAGCCAGCTATGGCAGTGGCTTAACCAGACCCTCGGCTTTGTTTCAGCTTGTTCGAGAGCGGTATTAACTGGGGCCGCGTGATTGCGCTGCTGGGCTTCGGCTACCGCATGGCCATCCACGTCTACCAGCACGGCATACGGGGTTTCCTCTGCCGGATCGCCCGCTATGTTGCGGAGTTCATGCTCCGGAACCGCATCGCCCAGTGGATCGCCCAGCAGGGAGGATGGGTGAGCCAGCGGGAACGCGGGACTGTCCCAGAGGGATGTGGGGGGCGAGGGGAGGCAGCTCTGCTCCGGCCGGTGAAAGGTGCAGCTTGGGGCTGTGGCACTGCTGAAGTTGGCGGGGTCACCCGGGTGCAGGCAGAGCAGCAACCTGGCCCAGGCAGATCTAACATGCTCTGGTTATTCTCTGTTTCCCGTTAGGTGGCTGCACTCGAGCTGGACAATGTTTACATGAAGTACATGCTGGTGGTGGTGGCCCTGGTCATGGTGGGGCATTTAGTGGTACGACGCTTCTTCAGGCCCTGACTGACATGGGGGCAGAGGCTGGGGAGGTCCGGCCAAGTTCTCTCTCAAATCTCCGCTCTGCATTAACGTCTCACAAGAGAGGGGGGATTCAAGGAAACTCTGAGAGAGCAGCTTGGACCTGTGACCCTCCCGCTACAGGGCCCAGGGTCTCTGCCATCTATGGAGACACCACCAGGAGCCATGGAGAGAAGCGGGGCAGGGGGGGGCGGGGGGAAGGTTCC
>VZTL01015999.1:2373-15573 GCA_013400535.1 Scopus umbretta
CTTTTACGCAACTACCCCTTCATCAAATGAGAATTATTACATTTTTAGGTAATTAAATTCTTCTAGATTTAAAACACTTTTTTTTTTTTTTTTTAAATTGTAATTCTGTATCTTTTACTGGAAGCTTGCTGTGGCTGTATCTCCTAACTAGGCAATGTTTCCAAAGTAAGATTTGACTATAACATTCAAAACCAACCAGACGTCCTCCTGAAGCAACTATGCATCTAGTTTTCAATTTTACTTTTTGCTGTAGAGCAGGGAAAAGTGAAAGAGGAAAGTACAGGTTCAGAAAGAGATGTGCAAAATTTCTAGAAATAAATTCAGCCCAAATCTACTGATGCATTTGAAACATGCCCACATCTGGAAAGGTGGAATATAGCCCATAAACCATAAAGAGTTATAAATACCCAAATGAGAAAATACCGCATGAAGGCCAAACTTCTCAGTAAATCTGGAAGTGAGAGATCTGAACGAAAGCCACGATCTAAATTTGTGGCTTATGCCTCTCTCTAGTATTACATCCTTTTTCCATATTTCCTGGCACTACATATACATACACAGATCTTTGAGAAGCTTGTTTTTCATAAGTGTACAAATCCAATTTAATCTAGAAATGGAGCAAAGAGCAAGACCAATGCCCTACGATAGCAGTAAAAGATTTTCTACTTCCTTCAATAAGGTCTTGATCATATGATGGCCCATCACAAAAGCTTGCAGAGCTTAGTCTGAATTCTGAGAATAACTAGACTACATATTGTTAGGAAGTCAACAAAAATTCTACATTACCATTTGTTTTCTATTTCTTCTACATTAAATTTTTTAAATATATTTTCAAGGTAGCCTTTACGTTTGTCATATGCCTCAATTCATGTCTGATTTTTTAAACTCATTTTTTAAGACGCTGCAAATGGAAGAAGGTCTCTATCCCTGTTGCCACTGTTTAGCTCAAGAAAGTACTACAACAACAGGAGAGCTGAGACACATCAGCGAAAAACGCGTTATTCTTCAGACCTGGACCAATCTTTTAAGACTGACAGCATTACAGCATTTGGTAATGTTCCCTGTCCCAGTTTCTGTATAGGCTAACTTTATTTCATTCTCACTGTACGTTAAGGCTAAGTTTTCATTCACTAGTGTGCAAAGCAGCTCATGGGAATCAAGCAACACCTTTCTCCTCCAAAAGGTACTCTAAAAGGCAACTTTTGCTATTTGTATGCTTATGGCCCCCGATGATCAGCTTTTTTCTGAGGTTCCTATTGCATAAAACAAAATTGAGGGCTGAAGAAAAGAACAAGTGAGAATCAGCGTGATTCACCTGGCACTGTTGTAAGTGGAAACACAGCTTTAAATAAAAGAAAAGTCAGTTTTCATATCCAGCCTCCACTGTTTAACTCGTTCTACTGCTTGAGTCAGTAACCTTCCTTTTTTCCAAAATAGACACTTAAGGTCTAGACACTCATTTTTCTCATACTTTTTCTTAAAAAAAAAATCTATCCTAAATGCAAATGTTAAACTCTGTAAAATGGAAAACAAAAAGGAATGATCCCTTCCTAAAAGAGATTGTTTCAATTTTGCTTCCTGGTTTTCTCAGAAGTTTGGGCCAACTACTTCATTCAAAGAAGTATGATACCAGAACAGAAAACAATGAAGTAGCATATGATGAAAAGTTAGTAAGTTACTTAAAAGCAACAACAAGAAGCATTAAATTTGACAGGAGTTCTGTAAACTGTATTTAGCAAACAGCATTTGGAATTTACAATGGAACAGATTTTGTAAATGGAACAGAGTAAAACTCAGCATGTATTGCCTAGTAGATGTCACCATGATCTTTATCTAACATTTAAACACTCTGCACCTTATTCATAATTTAATTCAGAAATAATAGGAGTAGATTTATTTTTATTTAAAATTTAAGTTTAATCAATTTATAAGGTTTAATTTAAGGGTAGAACAGATACTTTCTCATTAATTCTGTAGTGAGGTATGGATCAGCTCTTTGCAATGAAATGCAAAAAGTTAAGCTTGCTGTATCTCGTGATGAAATAAAATATCCTTTACTAATTTTTTTTTAAATTAGGAGGAGCTTCCCAGTCCTAAACAACATCAGTTTTGATCCATTCACAAAGCATGACGTTTTTGACCACATAACTTATGTGACTCCCATGCACATCTTCCCAGTAGACTGTGAACTGGTGACAGGAATTAAGATCTTCCCCTTTGAAATTAAATTCTTGCTGGTTGATCTATTTGTGCTAGCACTGACCCTATTCCTTCTGTCAAGTTATTGGAGTTCCATCAATAAGCATCTCCTTTGAGGCAGAAAAATCTACTGTAGCATCAGCACTTAAAAATGTCAAGTTTCCAATACACATCTTTAACACAGGCTTTTTAAATGGTTTAAGATCTGCTTTAGAAAGGTTCATGAAGCAAATTGTTTAAAACCAAAATGACACGTGACCTAAAAAAGACTGCTCCACTTTCTTAAGAGCAGTATCACTCATATTATTCTGAGTTTTTTGTGAGTCTATGTTCAGTCTCAAGACTCATCGTTAAAACAATGTGTTCTGCCAGTAACTTACTCCAGGGAAAAATTGCTAGCATTCTCCAAACCAGTGTCTGCATGTCCAACAGGCTCAACTCTGCTGTTGTCCTCCTCTGTTCGATCTTCATCCTAGATATCAACAACAACAACAAATCACTTAAACCTGGGTTTAATAGGTTAACTCATTTTAATAATGCCATTTTACCATTTTTAGATTACTGGGGTTACCACACGTGCAGTGGAAATGTGTGCTTCCACAACTACAAAAACCTTTTCTGTTGTTGTCTGAAATTGTTGTAAATTGCTTTTTGTCACTTTATGCATTTTTGTAATGATAGTTATATTCTAGTCAGTTATATATCATAATTTTACTGCCGTTATAAAAGCAATGCTACAGAAGCTATCACAGCCAGCATTTTTTTAAAAAGTAGACAAGCCCACAGCACAAAACCAGCTGACGCTCAGCAGTGTTTGGGCAAACTCCTTCCAAGCTCTCTCTGGGCAGGTTACCGGGGACTCAACTGAACGCACAAGGCAGCTCACTGAGGCTCATTTGCAAAGAATTAAAAACAGTAGAAGAAAATGCAACTTCTATAATTCCATAAAGTACCAAGATGTCTTTAAACATTTTAGCACAGGCCTTTATTAATAGCATGCCAGAAAAGGCTGACATCAAAGAGTTACGTGAGGCTCTAATGCTAACCAATTGATTTTATTTTTAATTTGACTTTCCAGAAAGTACATACATTATTCACCAAATGTATAATTTTAATGTCAACGTTGTGAATGCTGTACTTTCAAATTTAGATCAAGGTAATTCAAGGACTACCAGTAAGAAGATCTAAAACCATTCTTATACTTGTGTTACTCATTAGAAGCTTATGCTTTTAATTACCCGTGTGACCAAACAGAAAATATTGTGAACAGTAGGTTTCAAACGCAGACATAGATTCTAGAGCCAGAGCCATCAGGTCAGTAAAATAATAAATGATAGGTTATGAGTTTAGCACACAGAGTCAGACAACATATTCAATTATTGAAGAGATACTAAAGGCAGGCAGAGGCAGTTGGTAATGTCCAATTGACATTTCCACTGAGAATCTGCAAAAGTGGGAGGCTGGATGCATCAAGCTTGCATGGGCTGTAGATATGCCTTGTGCATCCTGGATAGCAGCGCGCTGCGTGAAGCCAAGCTACTTGAAGATTGATGATCCTGTGTTTTGAGAGGCTTTAATATGCACTTCTTCGTCATCTATCTCTGTTAAGCACTAGGCAAGTAATACATTTCTAAGGTTAACCAGCATCTTGAACCTGCCTAGAACTGCATTCTGAATGTAAACAAGAACACAAAATAAAACATTTTCCATATAGTAAAAGTTGCTTATAAACCCAATATAAAGGATAATCCATATAATTCATAAATACAACATAAGCTAGTGTTTACATTTCTATATTTATTGATTTCAGCTGAAGTTCTATATGTATCACTGCATAAAGCTTAAAAATAAAGAAATATTCATGTTTCCATGAGAATTCTAAAGTTACATGCAAAAAAATATGTATAGGAAAATCGGAACAATTGGAGTTGTTTCACATTAAAAAGGAGCATTCCACCTTGTTTCATATAGCATCTTGCAGATCACTGTTGCCATGGGTTTCTTGTTTTGAAGTTAGGGACACTGGTGATTGTAGAAAACTACTTATTACACTGAAGCTATTATCTGCAAGTCTAAAATCAGAGTTGCTGATGAGACACAATTTTGAATGTCAGCTATGATAAAAGGTCATCACAAACTATGTGACTTTGGCAATTTTCCATGTGTGGTCTTTTCAAGCAAATATAAGGTAAATATATACACGTGTAAGAAGAGACTGAAATAACATCCTAGCTATTAGTAGATATGCCTCTGCTAACAAATGTCTGCCTTTATGCTCTGCCATTTTAGCAGACATCTGTATAGGTACAATGTAAGCATCATTCATCTAGTACCACTTGGGTCCTACACTTTAGTATCTTTCAGCCCACAAGTTTTTCCCTTGACTAGTTTCAAGTAAGCCTATAAATAAAACTCCCCTTACCCCACTCGGTCTTTGCAGTGGTCCTTCAGACTTGCTCTTGATAGACCCACTTACAGTGCCCTCCTGGGATACAGCCTGCCGTGCAAGACTCGAGGTAAATCCTTGCGGAAATCCTTCTTTCCGCCACTTCCCAGCCCCGATAGTGTCTTTGCTCTCATTCCCAGAGCTCACACTTAAGCCTCTCCACTTGCTGCACATCCCATTTTCTTTCTTTCTGTCCCACCTTGTGGTCCAGAGGTTTATTCTGCCAAGGGAAGGAGCATCCCCTTGCCTGACCCCAAGAGCAGCCAGGACAAATGCAACACCCAACTTACCTGCCTCCTGCCTATACTGTATCTTTTAATATTAGGATATAACACATCAGAAACTGCAAACCAAAAGCTATGTAAAACAGATGCTATCTGGCACCATCACATCTACTTTTTGTGCCTTTTGTATCGAGAATTATAAACATAGCAAGTTTTGGAACCAGACTCGCTCTCAGTTATCCAAGCAATTAAGAACCAGCAGCTCTCACATGCCTGTGTCTGGCTTTTCCCGGACAGCAGACAGATCTGTATCAAAAAACATGCATGTGCCTGTAAATAGGTGCGTAGAGAAGGAATCACAGCCTTAACGAAAGCACTACTGCCATAATCAACAGATGTATGATATATCCTTTTAAAAATCTTTAATATTACAGTAATCAGGCTCTCTTTTCTTCTCAAAATAACACAGATTTTGATTTACATTGAAGTGAACGGAGAGAAAAATTGGACACCTGCAGAGGGATTTGACTTAAAATTCTGATTTACTAAGAAAAGTAACTAGCTGTGAAGATCTCTGCATCAAGCAATTATTTCTTTATTTGGAAAGCAGTTTTCTTCTGAAAGGCAAATTCCACCTGGATGTGCTATCATGAGGTAAAACGAGGAAAAGGACATTTAGAAGAGCAAGAAAGTTTCCGAGAACCCAGACAGATATTACTGCAGATATTTCTCAGAAATAACTGATTTGAGCAAACTCCCAAACTTGTAAGGTATCTTTCCTCTCCATAAAAACACCAATTCCTGCTATATCAGAAGATACAGCTTTTAATGTACAGCCACTAAAGACAGGATGATTTTTTTTTTCCAAAATTGAAATAGAGTAATTAAAAGATCATTTCATTTTTACAGCACAAAGGAGAATTTAAAGCACCTCTTCCAATGTACTTCTACACGGTGTAAAATTCTCTCAATTCCCTTTTGCTGAGACGACTCCGCCAGGGCTTCTCACCCAGGTCTCACTGTGCCACCACACATGGATGTAACTTTCTATAAAGCATCCATGCCATCTGACATGTATTTAGGCTACTAATATGGAGATTAAACAATATAATGACAACTTTGAACAACGGCATAAAACAGAAAGGAAACTTCCTGAAATTTGTTTTAGTTAGTTTAAGAGAATTAAGGATTTCAAAGAGTTATTCTTACTTTTAAATGGATTTGTACAAAATTTCTATGCCTTGTGTTAAGTTTGTGCACAGGTACACAGTAGCAGATTCTTGAAAAAAAAAATTTTTTTAATTGGCATTGTTCTAAAAATTAAAAAAAAATCATTATTGTTCTAAGTTCTGTAATAAAAATAATAACTCAAAACCTGAAAAATTAATTTAACTGCTCAAAATGGATTAATAGTGCTAGCAGTTCTGCCTATAAAAAGGTCCATTTCACAGTTCACCTGCACAGTGTTAATGAAATACATATGAAAAGTTGCCGATTTGTTTTGTATTTTCGAAGAAAATTTCCCTACCACCTCCTAGGATTACAAAATCCACAAAGTTAAGAAATGTTAGCTGTACACTTGCTAACAGAACCTTGTTCAATATGTATGAACCCAAATGGTCCCTTTAATTACATTTTCGCAGATTATTTCCGAGTGAAAACTGTCTTGTGTCATTTCCAAAGCTCAAAACCAGCCATGTCTTCCCTATCTTACTGGACATTTTATCTTTCATTACCAAAATATCAGGTCCTGCCTCTTATTAATCCACAATTACTACCAGTCACTACTTCATCTTCAAAGAATCACTTTCCCACTCATCTCTGCCGTTCAATACACTCCTAATGACTCCCTAAAAATATAAGCAAAGCTCCGTCACACTCCCTCACGTTTTGACGATCACCTGCAGAAAACTGAATAGCAGCCAGGGAGTCTGAATAAAGTTAGTGCAGTCACTTAAATTCCTACACGTTTCATTTGTGCAGTCTTTATTTCTAGATGCCTGGTCTGAAAAAGTGCCGATTACAATCTACTTCAGCCAGACACAATGGCAAATGGGCTCAGAAGGCTTGTAAGAATTATGTACAAATCTGTCTTCTCTGAACACTTAATCCCATCTCTCAAAGTCCACAGCAACATCTCCATTCTACCAATAACTGAAAAAAAAAAAAAAAGGGAGAGAAGGTGTTTGGCTTGGCTGGGGTTTTTTCAGTTCAGAAGGATATAATAATTAGTTAACTGTTGTTGAGGAAGCGATTGGCTATTTTAGTGGTAATGGTTGTAGGAAAGAAAGTAACTGCTTTCAAAAGACTTGAACGCTCCATGGCGAGGTCTGCTACGCTGACCAACATGAGAGAAAAAAACGACCGGTCACTTACTCTGTAAACAGCAACTATCTTGTGCACTGAGTAAATCCAAATGAACATTAAAGAAAGGGAAGCCGTAAGTAATGTTTCTCATAATACATGTGTGCATGGAGCTGTGCTAAGGTTTCACCACGAACCTCCCTTCTGCACGTTTTGTTTTCCTTGTTCACTTCTGCAACCCGCAGTGTTAAATTCATTCCTCTTGTGGCTCTACCTGCTCCTCCAACACCAACTACAGGCTCCCTCTCCCAAACCTGCACCTTCCTGCCCTGACTTGGCTGTTAACTTGCACTCAATTTAGAGAGCTTAATCCTCCACCTTGTCTGAGTGCTGGGAAAGGGATTACGGAAAGCCAAGACAGCCAGGGTTCCGGTGCTCGGCATCCATGCCCAGCCCCAGCCCACAGCAAGCACAAGCCGGCACCGCAGCTGGCTCAGCCCCAGTGCGGAGCCCTCGCCTGGGAAAGCACTCTCAACCACTCTGAGGTTTAACGTATCCAGTGAAAAGAGAAAGTCTGGGAAATTTAGCTGTAAATTGTAGTAAATTTTTTCTCATTGTACACAAACCAAATTTTTTTCTGACTTGTGATGTTGTGAACTGCACAAGAGATCCGGCCTCAGCAGAAAGACAGGCTGACACAGAGTACACAGAGCTATACAAAGGAACGTCTTTTAAAATATAATTAAACCTAGTTTGTATATTTACTAGTCCGCAGAATAACTGCAGCAAAGTATTTTCGCATGGGGTGGATGTTCTCATTATACAATACTTTCAGCATTTTTACAAGCATTAGCAACAGAAAGCAGGGTCTTGACATGGCAAGCAATTGTGACCATCATGGTAAACAGGCAGAGCTACCAGCGTAAGCAACATATGATAAATATACCAGACATACACCCCTCTGCAAATCAAAGCCTGTCAATACACAGCCTCTGTGTTTCGGAAGAAGCATTCAAAGCTTTGTTTGTTTTCTAGCATTTTTTTTTTTTTTTTAATTTTAGCATAGTGAGTGAAAGTCCTGTAAATACCAAATAGAAAGGAACAGTATATAACCTCCAACAGGTACTTTAGATTTTACTGTAGAGAAAGACACATGATCAATAACACAAAGCTCCTGAAAGACTGCACACCAGTGGGTTTTTTCCCCCTGCCAGGACACAACAAAAATAATGCTTATGTCATTAAAATATACCCCTCCCTTCATCTTTCCCCTTTTATTCTCTTGCACTTCTCTGTAATGATTATGGAAGAAGAGACTGCATTTGCTATTAGTCTCCTGGCAGCCACGTTTTATAAATGTTTGTTTGGTCCTTGCAACATAAAGTACATTCTCTCTCTGTATGATTCGACTTGATAGGAAACAGCTCCTAAGGGACCTATTTTCCTGTGCCTTAACTAGCACAAATATACCAGCATCAGGCTTTTGTGCTAATGTTCTCACTTCTTGATTAACTGGCCAAATCTCCAGAGAAAGGCAATTTTCAATCAAATCTGAAGAGCAGTTACAAAGATCACATGGGGAAAAAACAAAAGTTATTGAATTAAAAAAAAAATAGGGTTTCTCCCTCCTGAACACATATATATATGCACAAATAATTAGGTGAGGGCTTTGTGTAATCCACATCAGTCCTATACTGGGTGCACTGCTATTATCAGTAATCCACGGAGAGAGAGAAGACAGAGAAACCTTACATTAAATCATCATCCACTTAAACCAAAAAAAACACACAAAAAATTATTAAATCTTATTATATATACATATGTATATGAGAGTTAATATTCTCCTTACATCTCAGTCATCCCTACGTTATTCACATCCTTGTGCAGAATGGTAATCCCACAATCTGAAATGGCAATATTCAAATAGTTTCTGTATGTCTCACAACTCTAAAATGAAATTTGCCTTGCTCAGTCAAATCAGTGAATAGACATCATATAGACACAGAGGAGCACAGAATGGAAGGGATTTCCCAGGTCTCTGATGAATATCAAATTTATCCCCTGCTATCACAAGCAATCATCTCTTATTTCCCATTTAATAAACTGATCAAGCTGAGCCTTAAAACTGGTTGGCTTCATGACGGCACTATCTCTGTTGTGAAGCACCTTGAAAGGCAATGTTTTCACAGATTTTGAGAGAGACCTATTTGATTTCCTATTGTCCAAAAAGCAGAACACCAGATAGCCAATGAATATAATTTGATATAACCTTCTTTTGACAAATCTATAAGACATTTCATTCAGTTTTGACTAACTACCATTTTTTCAAGCCTAATGACTCTTCTTAAAGCATGTATTAAAAACCTGGCAATATGAATAAAAACTGAGCAAACCCTATAGTATCTCAATTATTTTGTAGCATGTGTGAGTTTAGAGTTTTACTGAATTCCGTAGACTTTAGGGGCTCAGCAACCTGTGATACATCGCTGAAAACACACATATATTTTCTGCAACAATTTGGTGGCACACACCTCTATCACACAGCTAGCCAGACTAACAGCACAACACAAATACTGCTTGGCCATTTAACAGAGCTTCCACCAAAAAAGCTTTTTACTAGATGATGCTGCAGTTAATTCTTTTTTACAGTAGGCACTGCAGACAGCACTGAAAAGTATGAGATCCTTTTAAGAGTTTTAGTAGGTTAGAGAAAAGGTTTTCTTGCTAGTGAATTTAACTCGAGACATTTTGCTGGTTCTGCTTCTTTACAGTAAAGAAAATCTCGGACATGACCTTATAGTGGTAGCTTGCCAACAAACAGCATGAAATGCATTAAAACTCAAAGGGTTTTTTTGTTGTTGATCAAACATGCTTGTTAATTAAGGTAGCCAAATGGTCTATGCCTACCAGAAGAGAAAGAATATTGAGGGGAAAAAAAAATTTAAAAATTGCAAATACTTAAGCAATTCAGCAACCCCATACAAGGGAAACGGCACAAAATGGGATCTGATAGAGAAAGAAAACCATAGAATGTCTAAAGGAACGCCGATTCTCAAGTATTTTACCATGTGTATTGTAATCATATTTCATAAACTGTATTCACTGTTTGAAAACTGCAACATTTGTTTTCCCCAGGCTGAGGGCATCCCACTCCAGACCATTTCAGGGACTTCCCCGGGACTACTGACAGTCCAAGGTGGGGGGGCAGAGGGAGGAGGTGTGCTGTAAACTGATAGCTACCGTAACAAATCCATACATCAAGGTTCCTCTACAGATGGTAAATATCAAATGGATAACAAAAATATGTAGCTGTTCCCACCAGATCATATTTAAGGGACATTTTAAAGAAGACTCAAGTGTTATTGTAGCACAACAACTATTTCATGGTCAGCCATTTTGCAACAGCTCTAAGTCCACAAATAATATGCGTCACCACAATACTCACAGCATATCAGGAAATATTGTAACAATGCTAATTCCGTGACCTGAATTTCTGTTCATCAGCAAATGGGTAAAGTGTTGCCAAACTGAACCTGATAGCGCCTTGATGATCTATTTCTTATAACAAGGAGAGACTTAAGATGAAAACAACGTTGGGTCCTTTTTTAATTCCTACACTGACTTGCTATTAACTTAGTGGCAAAAATCACTTAAAAGGGCATTTCTCTATTAATATGTTGGGGATAATACTCTATGTTTGCAAAGACAAATAAGGATAAGACACTTGGATATGACACTTTGAAAAGCAGTAATATTAAAACGGATCTTAATTGTCTCAGCAGCAGCTTGGGATGCTGAGCCACAAAACGCCTCTTCTTGCTAAAAGATACCAGATGAGCTTCACCTCTTCCTTTTCTTACCACCTGGTAATGCTTACAGTCCATACCCTATTTTTTAAACATTATATTAGATGCGAAGCATCTGAAGGATTACAAAACTCAAGACATCATGTAACGAATTTGTGAGATGGTTCACTTACAGAGCGACCTATAAGCAAAACCAACCACAGCTAACCGGAATAGCCAGAAAAGATTTGGCATGACCAGACAGGGCATCCCAGTGCTAACAGTGCCGCCTGTTGGGAGTCCACTAAAACGAGTTTTTAAAAAGCAATGCGATGATAGAAAGTCAACTGAAAGATTAGATGCAACAAGAAAGTACTAACCTCTCATGTGCTAAATATTTGAAATACATAAAGCATGGATTGCCACACTTTCACTGTTAACCAAAGAGCTTTCTGAAGATGTAATCAATAACAAGTTATAGATGTGTCCATCGTATTACAAAGAGAAATACGTATCTCATAGACCCATGTACAACTATATCAAATTACCTCAAATTGATTGTTGCCTTAAAAATGATATGGGTTCATTTTGTGTAACTGCCTAGTTACAGCTTTTATTCTGATTTCTGTTTTTCCTTAGGATCCAAAACGTATCTGTTTCACAGGCAAAAGTCTATACTCTTTGTTTGTTTTAAATAAGGCTTATCTGCAGACTATTTCCATGTTCAAATCTCTGAAATTTTATACTCCTGTCATGTGATTCACAGACAACTTATAGACCACCAGGATCTGCCAGTCTAAAACAAATATTAGGGTTCATATGATATACAGATTCAAAGTCATACTTTGAAGTCAGAGTCATGGGAGGTATTTTTAATGGAAATAGTTATCAGCTTTATTTGGAACAAACCTACAATTATAGGTCAATGCAAAAATCAAATTCCCCTGCAAAGTTTAGCCCAAAGGCCGGGCCTGATTTTGTGCAGGCTCTTTTATCATTTATTTTGAATAATGCAGGAATTACCTCAATTACAGAGACGTCCCCACATGGTGAGCCAACATGAGTGTGTAGCATTGCCATGTAACAAACACACTTCTGGTTGATGACTTCCTATAACATTTATTTTCCCTTTCATCATTTACATCTTTAACTGATATATACATATGTGTCTACATACCACCACCACCGCTGGGTAACTCATACAATACCCACATATATAGAGAAAATTGCCCCTGCATTGATAGAAGATGCTTTACTTGAATTATTTCACAACAGGAATGATTTTTACAAAATTAAGTCTCGTTTTCTTTAAGAACTTAAGTTCTTCCTACTCTACAATTCCAGGTTATACAGATCTGTAATTTCAAGACCAGCAAAGAACACAAAAACTAACATTCATTTTATATGGAGAATCTGATGTTTACTGAAGGGAAAAAAAAAAAAAACAACAACAAAAAAAAAACCCACACAATACACTTATAACATGGAGGAAATAAGTAAGTAAGTAAATAAATAAATAAATAAATGCTTCTAAATATACATATGTATTTAGAAGGCCACAACAGCAAATACAGTATTTTGTTCTTAAGGCAAGAAAAAAATAAATTACATGGCAGTGGTACCACTACAGTGTGTTTGTTTTTTACGTTGAGTCGTCTGAAGTAGGTCAAGTTAGGCACATCCATTAGTTCTCCTATAAATAGATCCATACTGAGTTCACCTGCTTCTAACTAATGTAAAACAACAGATTTTTAAATACTTTTTCCTTTAATCTGACTAGTTAGTTTATTCTGTATATAGACATTAAAAAAAAAGAAGTCATGAAGTCCTGCACAGTTTTTAAAAGCCAAAGAAGTGACAATGAATACATGAAATTAGGACACGCTTTTTCCCCTGCAGAAAAACCAAATGTACATGCCTCCACCTATAAGTTTAGAGATCTGAAAGACTTCTGCAGAGATGTATTATAGATGAGTCACATAGTTTCCCCTTGATATCGAGACAAAGAAAAGGAGAAAATTCTGCATAAATCACTTCAGATTTTCCCTGTAACACTCCTGAATATATTATTATTCACCTCACCTTTTCAAAGACTGTGATTTTCATCCTTCTGAGGATTTTTTCTTTTTTTAAGATACAAAAAGCATTTCTTATTTAGCAACTTGAATTTGTCATTAGGCAATTTTCAAACAGGTCTCACAGCTCTTTTATCCTTATTCATTTCTTTTTTCTTTTTTAATCT
>VZTL01016000.1:4878-18628 GCA_013400535.1 Scopus umbretta
AAAAAAAAAGACCCGACCTCCTCAAACCTCCTCAAAACCATGACTCAGCCAGCTGTTGGTTCATGTGCTGCCCAGGGCAAAGGGAAACATCACCTTTTTCGTATGCAAAAGTAAAAAGTAGCTGTATCAAAAGGTACGTGACTAGCACATTACATAGGTAATGAATACTGATCATCTGCAAGTTTTTTTTATTATTTCTTCAGGTGCTTTCTTCAGAAAGACACATTAGACTTACATGGAGAAAAAATCACCGATGGTTCTGCCATTTTTTCAAGAATGGTAGAATTATTGCCTAACAAGCAGGAATGACATAGTATATCTATAAAAGAATCAAAGCCTAAAAATATTAGAATATAGAAGAGGTGCCAAAACTAATAAAAAACAGTAACAGGGATTCCTCTTATTTAACAAAGTGTTGGTTTTTTTTTAATATCTAGAAGTGGCATTTATTTTAAGGGCTTGGACAGCTTTCATGTCTGTTAGGGTAACATGAAGATTTCCCTTTCCTTCAATGCAAGTGGGCTGAAAACCAACTTTCAGTTAGTATTTTGGAAACTCCTCCTGTTGCAACAAGGTTAGTAGATAGAAAAGTGTCTTTATTCTGGCCTACCCCAGTATTTCTACGATTTCAACAGCAGCCCAAACCAAAGATAACCAATTTTGTGCCACTGTTGCCTTGTATTATGCTTCTGGTTCAGAGTTCACAGAGATCAAAACAATAATAGCATATAACCTCAGCTACAGAAAGTATGAGTTAAAACCATACCCACTCCCTTGCGAGAACATTCTCTAAAGTTTCAGACAGAAAATGGATTTGTTTTTCATAAGTTAACACAAAAGCCCTGCCCAAAGCAAGAATACAAGTTTTCCTTACTTTTGAGCCAAGATCAAACTTGAACTTGCTGCTGTCTTCCTCACTCACATCTGCACGTTCCACTCCCTTAGTATTCATAGCACCATAAAGCACAGAGGTGACCTTTAGCAGTTCCTTCACTGCATAACCATCTGCCTGGTAAAGCTTCTTAGTGTTGAGCTTTATGTGAGCTTTGGTAGCCTTTGGGAAGAAAGAATTAATTCATCGTGTCACAAAGAACAAAATCCTCATTTACCTCTTCACACTTCACTCAAAAGCTCTTTTTGGGGGCACCATGCTCTGCTTTATAGAAATAAATCTTCCTGTTTGGAAACACAAGTTTGCCTCATCGTATTACAAATGTTTCTAAAGAAATTTTCTGAAACATGTGCACTTTCTGCATGTCAGAACATTTGTGGATAATTGCCAGAATGAAAAAACTCAAACTATCCATTAATTCTTCCCTGCATGAAGATCAGCAAAAACCCTGTGCACCACTTAAATTCAAATTAAGTTTAAGTGGAATGTAAGTGCTGCCCAGGTCTTGTGGTGATGCTGCAGAGAGGTAAATTTCACCCTTAATGAGTTACAAGAATAAGATCAATTATCCTCATTTAACTGTCTTCTCTTCCAGCAGTACCTTCAGAACATTTTGTTTCACTCAAATTTTTCCCTGCTATGACATTAGTGATTTTATTCCCTTGTTTTCCATCTCTGAAAAGTACAGACAGACCAGTAAGGAAAAAACCCACACATTAAAAATTATAATATTATCTTTTTTATACTTCAAAATAATAAAGAGGAAAAAAGAGCATAACAGAAATGATACATCTGTCACAGAAAGGACACAAATGTTGTTCTTGAAACTCCTGACAAGACTATATTATAAACGAATAGCCACAAGGAGCCAACACCAAATTTCAGGTAAAACTTTGAGGCAGTCTCCCTGGTGGCACAACTAAACAAGCAAGCAAACAAAAATTGATCACAGTTATGAGTACAAAAACTAAGCATCCAAATGATGTAACATTTCCTTTTCAGTATCTTTTAAAGATAAAACTTCTGCTAAAATATTTATCCTTTGGGAATACTGCATGGCAGAAAGAATCTATCCACAATTCACACAATACACACCTTTGGTATTACAGTCTTACCGTAAGCAATTCATACCCCCCAGGGATCTGACAGTGCAAGACCTTCAATCTGGGGTAAAAGACTCAAACATTAAAATGGTTGGTACAAGTTTTGCCCATTCTGCACTGAGCTTCACTCAGTAACTGACTGCAGGAAAATTTCCTGTGAAACTAAAGAGAAAAAGGACCACATCTCAAACCATGGATTTAGCTCCAACTTTTCAAAGAACAAAAGGAACAAACCAAATAGTTGTTGACCTATGTTTCTTCATATGCATCTTGTCAAACTTTATGACTTTACAATCAGATTTCCTTTTCCAATAAATGTTTAGCTCTTGCCTCTCTCATCCCAAAATCTTAATCCAACAAAAGAAACTGACTCTACATCTGCTTTCTGCCAGCAGGAACTCAGCTGAAAAGTGGAGTCAAAGCTTCCAGAACAGGTTACTGATGTTGCACACCCTGAGCCGGGGGCATATGAGGCTTACCGTACAAAAAACCCTAATCGCTTTTGAAAATTTTGACCAGCGTGACCTCAAATAAGCCAATACACAAAGTGGAAAGCCAGTTCTCCTTCCTTCCCTTTCAGTAGAAGGAATCTAAAAAACTAATCGTAGAAACAGTAGGTATTCAATTTTAAAAGAAACAGGTCATTAAATTGACAGAATCTGTTAAACATCCCCTATACAAAGAAGACTAAAGCTCCACATCATAAAGGATGTTGTTAAAGACCCAAATTCCAATTTCAGTTCCACTTAACCCTCAGAGAAAAAAAATCAATGTCTAGTAAAAGGGAAAAAAAAAAAATGTTTTTTCACTCAAAGACTACTTTAAAAAAAGGAAAAAATACACAAACAAGTACATGTATTTTTCAGATTGGCATAACAGCATTGCTTACTCAAGAAGGTAACTTCATGCTTGGAAAACTTGAGACAGCCACCTATTTTATAACAACTCTAAATAGTTTTAAAGTATTAAAAATCATCTCCATCTATTCTGACGTTAAGATTATTACGATGCAACAGAAAAGAGAAATAGGAATATACTACAAGAATGGCATCAACAGCCAGAGAGTTTGCTTGACTTTAAAATCTGCTTTGTTATTATCATAGAGCCAATTTTTGACAGTGCGATGGAAATGTAAGAACAGCCCAGGGAAGAACCAGAACTCCCAGCTGAGTGCTCCAAACATTCGGTTGCAGAGTCATGGTTTCTAGCCTGTCTAGCCCAAACATTTTGCATTCTTTCCTGTACAACGGCACATTCTTGACAAGAAGAGTTAAGGATTGCTCTCACCTCCCTGTCTTGTTTAATAGTTAAGATAGTCTCCTGGGTAGTGAAGTAGTAGCTCTAAATCTCCATAGGCTGAAATGGGAATTGAACACATGATACTTCCCAGAAAGCACTCACGAAGATTATTAGCAGACATCACACCAACTGCTTCTCCCATCACTTTTCAAAAAACAAGTATGACTGACTTTTGCAAAAGGTTTGGTACCTTGGTTTGCTAAGTATGTTTTCATGAATGCATTTCGATGAGACTAAACCCATCAGAGGCTTTTTGCTGCACTCTACCTCTAATTTGGATCCAAGTGCGCTCAAGTAGGAGCCAGGTATTAAACCACACAGACTAGGGCAGTTCTAGGTGGGCAAATGATTAAAAAACAAAAAAAACCCCAACCACCANACTTTTGGGTCTGAGAAGGAGACACTTGGTAAGTTCTCAAACTACCAGTAAAACAGCGCAATACGTAATTTGTGTAAACAGTTACTGCATCTTTACTCCTTGTTCAGTAAAGGAGAGAAATACTCTGGTTATATTTCATTGCACATCTATATATGTATTAATCTATCCTGATATTCTCTTGTGAGACAAATCTGTCTCCATCAAGTCTCACATCTGGCTATGGATGCATAAAGCTATTAGCTACAGGAGAAGATAACTGCGGATTCCATCAACAGTGAATTATTAAGAAAATGTCTATAAGCTTTTCTCATTCTGAAAATGTGGAAAACCTACAATAATCCCCATACTATTTTTTAATATTAACTAAGATTAAGTACAGGATGATTAAAGAAATTTCCATTAATTTCATTTTCTCATATTATCGTATTATGTAATTCTTCAAAAGGCTTGGAATTACTTATATGAGGTAAGCTATTGAAAGGAAAATGTATGCATAATACTATTTCTGCTTCCATACTTCTCTTTTTAAAATATGCTTGATTTGGAGGGGGGAAATCCCTCCAAACAAAATAGATCTGTTCACTATTTCTTTTGACTCTCTGGGGCTCAAAAGTAATTCTGGTATGTATGGAAGCATATCAAGTTCTGAACATAGTAAAATTAAGAAAATTTATGGTGGACATCATCACAAACCAGAAGGGAAAAGCTGGCTTGGTTATAACATCATTTTAATATATTTTTTAAATTAAAAAAGTATTATAAGAAATTAATCTTTGGTATTAGCATGAAGGCTTCCACCACTTTCAGACCCACCTGCAGCCCCATTAAATTTTTTCCACCTGATTAAGAGTGCTATGTAAGTGTGTCATAACAGCAAAGGTTCATGCTGCATCAAAATAACAAGAATGATATGAAGGACAATGTTATTTTATTCCGTGCAACTAAAAAATGTGATGGCCCAATTCAAGTATGTTCATGAATAACATAATGAAAGATCTGATCTGAGAAAATTATGGTTCGATCCAGCAAGTGAGAAGGCTAATACAACAGAATACCAATATATGATTCTATATCATAATGAAAACATCACAAGTTATGACTGTTCAAGCATACAAAAGAATCAGGCATCCAAAGTTAGCAATAATATAATGAGATCTCTTCTGAACCCATTTAAACAGCTTCCAAAAAATTTCATATCTACAGTTATATCTTCCACCATTACCTTTTTATAAACATGAAGTAATAAGGATGAATATTGTTTTAGTGTTAGATGTTTAGGTCCCAATTCTGCAAAGGGATGTACGTAACTCTACACGATTTGTAATAGCATGCCCTGGCCTGTTCGAGTTTGTAACAGCACAGGACATAAAATACCACACAAGAATACGATGCATACTCAGCCACCCATTGCAAGGAAATCGTGAGGGGAGAAAGAAAGCATGAAAGCTAATATGGAACCAGTATTTCAACGTGCTTAGGCAGACTTACCATGAACTGAGCTACTGCCTTAATGAAGAAAACCCGGTCCTGTTCTGTCTCCACATCAGGAGGAATATCAGTCTGAGGTTCATATCTGTGGAAAGAAGCACATGTAGATTCTCACAAGAAATACATGTGTAATATTTACGTGTGCAATATTAAAGAGACTGGTTCATGTGTGGGGGGAAAAAAAAATATCAAACAAAACAAGCATGTACAAGACTGGAAAAATAAGTCTTTAGCTCCTACTGCAGACAGAGGTATCCAGCCCCTGACATGCATACAATGGGTTTGTGTACAAACTGCAAAAGCTATAAAACCTGAGACACTTCTCCAGAAGGAATTGTTACTGTGGGGTCCTGAATACATCTTTTCATTCAGTTTCTCAAAGGAGCAAAATTAAGCCAGCTCAATCAAGTCTGTGAAGTACTTATTTTCAGAAGTAATTTACTACTTAAATCACAAGCTGCTTATATAAATCAAACTCAACTTAATCATGTGTGGCTTCACAATTTAGAACACCAGGCATACAACTGAGTTCGCACTCCCAGTCTTTCCAGTGGTATGTTAAAGTGAGTTGTACTAGATTACTATTGTTGGTAATAACAAGAACAGCCACCTTGTCCTTTAAAATGTTATGACACTTTTCCACACTCTCAAAATACACAAGAACAGTTCACACTCAGACATAATTTCAAATATATTGCTTGAAAAAGTAAACAAAACTTATGGAAAAAGTAAACTGAAAGACTGTGAAATGAAAACAAACAACCAACCAAAAAACCAAACACAACACACACCAGAGAACTGCAGAAACTTCTAAAATTCACCAGCCTACAGGAACCAGGGAAGAAAAAAAGTAAATTCCCAGTCTCATAAAAGGCTTTGAGTTTTTCAACATTCAGACAGGCAAAAAACCATCTTCGCTTTCAAATCACATTTGAAATTATGAGCAAGGCACGTGCAAAGTAGCCTCTCTGATGTAAAGTGTAATTAAGAGGCTTCTAGAAGCTGGAAAAGCTGTTTGCCTGTGTCAAGTGTAATTCTCATTTGTAACAGAAAAGGCTGCCAGTGTTCATTTGCTATTTGGTCTGGAAGTGAAGCACTTTGCTATTAGGCATAGGGTTCCCAGTAATCTTAGAACACAGTTTAAGCTTCTAAAAGTGTTCAGGTTCATTAGAGAAACATTTTTTAAAAAAAATATTTTTGTTTTCTTTCAATTGCTCTGTTATTTTACTGTTACATACTAGGGGGAACACTGATCTATGTTTTTACAAGTTGAAAACAACCAATAATTTAGTGTAACAGCAGTATTTAAAATAATATTTAGGTAACTTAATCCAAGTAATTTTGAACGGTTCTAAGTATGTCCCTATTTTATTACAATTGCAGCAGTATTCAGCAAATTTCTAACAGCTCGGTAATTAAACTTAATGGATATTAATTATGAATCCAGATCAAGAAACAGCAGTCAGGCAAATGGGTCACTGTCATATTTTCAACTGTAATATTCTACCTTATGAGTAGCTTAAAAAAATTAGTTTATTTTTTCAGTTACATGACAGAAACAAGACTAGATATAATTTGATTAGCACCTGAAGTTTTGTAAATATTTAACCAAAGTCTGTCAATGGGTTAAGTGGGTGTAAAACCACAACTGGATAGCAGTAGATCAGTACGGTGTAATTTTTTTTTTAAACATGGCATGGATGCTACACAGTATCAGGTTGAACCAATAACAATTGTGGCAACAAGGTAGGAACTAACTGTATCTTGATAAGTTCTCACTATGTATCACCTTGTTTGGGGTACAAGGTCAGATATAGGCAGAATGGTAACAGAGTTTGTAGAATCTGTGGAAGAGATATGGCTACTTTTGAATAAGTATGTCCACCTTCAGGATGCAATCTCTGCCAGGACTGAGTCATTGTATTTTCTACTTCAGCAACTAAAACACTTTTTTTGTTGTTGTTGAATAATTACACTAAAACCCTGCAAAATTAACTACCACATTTTCTGTCTGATATCTAGAAAAGTAGATCTCAAAGAACAACTAAATATCATTATGTTCCTCTTTATATTTCTTAATAGAGTTTCACACCAAAACATCAGCTCCAAGCATATGTATCACATCCCAGCATCAGCCCCAACATTTGTTAGCCTAATCACCAACCTTTTCACTAGCCAGAGAAGTACTTCTGAAACAAGCATGAAGTTTGGGGTATGGAAATTCTCCATAGATATGAGTCGGGGATACCCCAGTGCCCTCATCATCTCAGTAAAATCTGAAAAACAAGCAAGAGCAGGGATTCCTTCTTACATATCCAACATGGACATTACCAAGAACTCTGGTTCCCACAGCATGCTCTTCATTTACTATTAGATATGCCTTGTTCAAAATACTGTTTAAAAAAACAAAACCAACCAACCAACAAACCTCAACCCGAATGGATTAATTAAAAATGTAATATCATTTCAATAGAAAACATGCCTGAGTAAAAAGGCAACTTTTTAACAAGAGATTCACTGGGCAGAAGCAATGTTAAAACAGCTTCTTTCTACAAAACACACCGTTTAAGTGAAGTTAACCATGGACTGCGGTGGTCACCACCATGCTATCCCAGTCCTCTGCCTTTATTGTGTATGCCCTGCTAAAGCGCAGCTCCAACCCTGCAGCTGGCTTTCCTGCGGCCCTCGTCTGAGGCACTGGTCAGAGCCCAAACGCCCCTCGCCCGCCTGCCCTGCCCTGCCCTGCCTGCCCGATCGCTAAGTGAAACTACAGGGCAAAACCTAAAGGAAAAGGCCGAGGCACCCCACGGGGCCGGAGCTGCTCTGCAGGCCCCAGCGAGCCGCGGCAGCCCGGGGGGCCGACACCGGGGGCTGCCCCGTCCCGTCCCGTCCCCCCGCCCCAGACCCCGCTCCCCTCAGCGCGGGTCCTCACTCCGCAGGTCGCGGAACGACATCGCCCGGCAGCCCGCGGGCCTCCGCCTGCCGCCGCCGCCCTGCGCCGCTCGTCTCTATGGCAACCCCCCTACGGCGCAGCGGCCGGGCCAAACTTCTGCGGAAAGCGAAGGCCGTGGCGGCGGGTCAGGCCCTGGCCGCCGGGGCGGCGCTGGCTCTGCCTGGGGCGCCGTCTCCCCAGCCGGGCCGGAGAAAGCGAGCGGCTCCGTGCGGCACCCGGCCTCCCCTGTGCTCTGCGGGGTGGCGGGGCCTGCTGGCGAGATGGCCGCCGCCGAGGTGCAGGCCGGCCCCGCTGCCTGGGCCAAATGCGGGACGACCTGCGTGTCATGGCTGTTCCCCGCGCGCTGGGAGACGGCTCCGGGACTCCGCGGCTCCCTGCTGCATGCCTGCCGCCCACCAGCGCTCTGCCTGAGGCAACTTCCAGCTGGGACAGGAGCTTTGCTGAGCCCGTCTTAAATATGTTATTCAGGGAGCGGGGAGGGAAGGCCAGGAGCCACCATCAGTTATTTTCAGAGAAGACTCAATAGCACCTGTGCCACATTAAACCGTGGCCGCTGTGGCTCGAGGAGAAGGCCGTGCTCCCCCACGGGACAGCACAAGAGTCACCAGGGATATGAAAACCTGTGTCCTCACCTCGCCTGAGTGGACATAAACCCACCACTGCCGCATCCCGGGGGGCTGAGTGCCCAGCTCTGGGTCCTGTTGGAGTCAGCACATCCACCTTCCACCCGCTCTGCAGAGGAAGACTCAGATCTCTCTGAGGACAGGAGCCTGGTGCACAGCTCTGCCCAGGTGCTTGAGGAGGAGGACCAGCAGGAAGGCAGGCAAGAACACCTTCCTCTCTACAGTCACACATTTCGGATGGGCATCCGGGGTGCCACAGCCACGCAGGCAGAGACTGCAGTATGTGGATCACTTGCTGAAATGCACAAGAGGTCTTTGGCACAGCCCAGACCGCAAATGGCTGCCCGGCAGCAGAGCCAGACCCCTGTGCATTCATTGTCCATCCCTGGAGACACCCACAGAAACCAGTGTCCCTGGGCCAGCCAACACAGCTTCTTGCCACCTCTCATCTCCTACCCGCAACTGACACTGACTGATCCTGTCAGCAGTTTCATAACAAACTTCTTAAAGGCTCTCAGTGTCCTCAGTTTGCCCCTACAGACATAACCAACAGCAGTTTTCATGCTGATGCATCAAGTAAGAACAGTATGACAGCTCCTTTGCTAACGCATGGTGGTTTCAGATGTCCTAAAGGAAAAGAAGCTCTGACCATGAGACTCTGCAGGAACACTGGACAGACTGGCCACAGCTCTTCCTGACAGGGTCATCAATACTGCAGGGTGGAATGAGTTGAAAATAATCTAGATGTCGGGCTGATCTATGGGTGTCTCGGGACATTTTGTGGAGCAACCCGCAGTTTTGCAGTTCTAACTGCCCAAGCATATATGAGACATCTCTATTGAGCAATATCCTACCCACATGATTGAAAAAGTAATCAAAAGCAGGGAAATAGCAATAAATCCTAGAAAGAATAAATATTGAAATGAAGTAGTTACATTAGAAAAGAGGAGACATGATTAGAGGCTGGGTTTCTTAACCAGAAAGCCAGGAGATAGCAAACATCAAATAATTCACTAGTTCAAGAGAGTATCAGCCATCCAGTAACTTGGGTGGGGGTACCACAGAAGGAAGAAAACATTCACCCTGCTCTACTGCTGTGTTACATTGACTAGCAGGCAAAAGGCAGGTGGGATGAAATATGTGGGGGAAAGCCAAAGCTGTAAAATAAATTAAATAAATTGTCAGTGTACTGTTTACCTCAGCTCTTCACTTTATATAAATATCATTAATGTTTATATATTAATATTAGGCAGCACAAGTGTGCTGCTGGAGATGAAGTGGATGTAGCTTTGAATTAAATAGGTGCCCAAAGAGGAGCAAACTGAAGTCATATGACCATGGCAGGAGCTCACACCACATCTGGGATGTCTAAACCTTTCTCCCTGCTGCCTTCCCATCTCTAGAAACCTATACCCAAAGGGAAAAATGCTGCACATCTCTACTTATTTTGTAGACACATGAAAACACACCAGAGGAGTTGTCATACTGTTCTTACTTGATGCATCAGCATGAAAACTGCTGTTGGTTATGTCTGTAGGGGCAAACTCAGGACACTGAGAGCCTTTCAGTTTGTTATGAAACTGCTGACAGGATCAGTCAGTTCACAGTGAACTCTGTGGAAACAGCTCCCCATTCTACCATGCAGTTCACACTTTGGAGGGATGTTTTTTTTTCCCCTTTTATCACTACAAAAGATGGAAATTTTGTTGGAAGGAAAAGAAAATCTAAAATTTTGGAGCACATTTCTGTGTCAACGGGTGATGACATTGTGGCTTCTAAGTACAGATGGTAATACCTTCACTGCACATCTGCAGTGCCTGGTCTCCATCCAAACCTCTAATTTCATTTAGATGAAATTTCATTTCTTTACGGCTGTAGGAAGCCACAGCTGCTGCTGGGGGTCTGGTAAAGGTGTAGGAGAAACCCAGCCAGGGATAGCGAACAGCATCCAAGCAGTGTGTAACCATACAGCAGCACTGACTGCCACTCAGGCTGGTTTCTAGCAGAAGGTGGAGACCCCACCTTGCAGCCTGAACTGCTGGTCATAAGGAATTAGCAGACCCTGCAGTGACCAGCTTTGCTCTGAAATGCAGCTGGAATGGCAGAAAAGATCATTAGCAACAGCTATTATTTAACACCTCACTGAAAACAATGTCCTTCTCTGCCTGTTTCACATGCTATGCATGTGAATTTTGGGGGTCCCCAAATCACTTTAGCACTGAGAAGTGCTATGCATGCTGCAAGTGGGGCCAGGCAAACCCTTCCACTCCCCAGGTCTTTAGCATCATCTCATCCCATTTACTGCTTCCATTCTGGTTTCAGGACTCTGCCAAAACCTTTTGGCCCCTCTCTCTGGCTCCTACTCATCCCCAAACGCACCACTGAGGTCAAGTCATTCTTTGGCTCATGAGCATCCATTAATCAAAGATTTTACTGAAAAAACATTGACCTGGGCAGCTGAACATCGTTGATGATGAACATCATCATCATTGATCCAGGCTACGTGCCATCAGGTCCCTTTTGGCTGCTGCAAGTGTGGTTAGCACACTGTGCTTCTAAATAGTACATCATTCAACTATCCCATCAGCCTGATGTCTCTGTGGCGGCTCCCAGTTTAGAAAGAACACTGCCTGAGTTTGCTGTGCACAGCCTCCTCATGCACTGGGAGAGCCTCGAGGACAAGGCAGGACATGAGCTCTGTGACCAGAGGCATGGGATGGAGAAGCCATCTCACTGCAAGGATGGCTAGACCTTGTGGCACCCCACCAGTCTCTTCTGCTTGTTCGTAAGAACTGTTTTCACAGCCTCTGGGGAGAAAGAACAGTTTGGCCACGTCTTCCCATATGGGACCCCCACCTCCATTTATGGAGCTAAACCATACAAACTCCACATATATTTTTTGCTGCTTCACCCCATTATTGCCATTTTAAGATGAGAGAAATAAATCTTATGATTTGTCAGTTGAGGCCCCTTTTCTCACTGTGTTCACCAGACACTCTTTACGTCTAATACAGCACTACCGGTCTTGCGGTCAGAGTCTCCTGGCCGTCAGCAAGCATTTTTTCATTTCTCCCCATCTCAGCAGTGCTGGTTGCATCCTTCAGCAACTACTCCCCATCTCAGGCTGCACATGACCCCATCCCTTCACGACATCCCCCTTGGTATCTGTCAGGTCCTCAACATATAAACAGCTCTATTAATTTTTCCCTGTGTCGGTCAGTTCAACCGTCTGAAGTCTTGTTGCCATCTTCCTGCAGATGAAGGGGGGAGGTTTTGGCAACATATATACTTTTATTTTCAGTGTTCTACTGTTCTTTCCCCAGGTTGTTTTTTTGGCAGAACTTGGCATCAAAGTTGCTATCACAGGTTTTTAAGTCAAATTCTCACATGCTTACATTACAGTACCTGGCAGATTGGCCTAAAACATTTTTTTCCTCCAGTAATAAGGAATTATGCTTCATGAGGAGTTGTTGTTTCATGCTGTTCCCATGGGGCAAACAGTTATATGGGGTCAGGCTGACCTGGACCATGCTTGCCAAGGGTCCATGCTTGGGGATGTGGCTGACTGGCAAGTGCCATGGGCCAGTTGTGAAGACAGGACTTGTTCCAGTTCATCGACAGCCCCCAGGATCAGCTGTGGTACCTCTGCCACTTAATTGTAAAGGAGAGTTTTTCATGTCTTAAATTTCAGAAAGAAACTGTGTGCAGTGGCCGAGTGAGCCGTGCTGGCGGGGAGTTTGGGAAGAGGTAGCACGAGGGCAGGTAGTGGCATCACCAGTACAGCCAAAACACCTTCCCAGGGACAGGCTGAACCACAGGAGCGGAAGGAAAACTGCATCCATGTCGCATGTTTGGACACTCATCTGTGACCGTGCTTCTGCTAAGTGCCTCCACCAATGGCTCTGCTATAGTCATGTCGCAAATAAACTGTTATTCTTCCCCCTGTCTGACCACCTGGTTTCCCCTCTGTTAGGAGAGCAGCTACATTTGATTTTGCCCTCAAAGATACAGAATCGCCTGGTTTCTAACAGGACCACACAACAGGGCAGATAACCAGGCTTTTCCGAGACTGAACTTTGTCCCCAAGCCAGTGTCACAGGCACAATGTTGCCCAGCTCTTCTTGGTTGGGCTGCTCGCTGGTTCCTGCTGGGGTACTTGAACAGCCGGTACCCTGTTTCATTCAAAATTGCATCCTGTTATCTGTCTAGAAATCCATATGTTTAAAACAAAAAAAGAGCTTTTTCTAGCAAAAACAAGCTTCTGGCAGCCTGAGCACAGCCCCCCCCTCCCAGCAGCACTGCCCCAGGGGCCAGGGAAAACTGCTGGAGGGAGGTCTGGCCAGCAGACCATTGCTCCTGGCGTTGACAAACCTCCCTCCAGCAGCACCCGAGTCCCCTCAGTCACTCATCCCCCAGTGCCCTTCTGTAAAAGAACCTGCAAAGCAAAGAAAAAGAGCTTCGGGATTTTCCTGCTCTTTTTCTGATATTGTCTCAGCTGGTTATTCTTGCACTGCAAATTCAGTCCTCCATCCCAGGACTGTAGCTCTTGGCAAGGCTAGGACATAATCCGCTGTTGAAAATATTTTTACTCTGATTTCTGTAACGTTTTTAAAATCAGGAATAAAAAACAATTGAGATGATCAGGCATTCTTGAGATTCCTCAAGCACAAAATAACAAAACACTCATCTGTGTCCTCTCTATTGGGAAAAGGGGGTAAAAAAGCCTCAAGCTTCTTTTGCATCCCAGGAGACCCTCGCGTGAAGTCACTTTATACTTCAATATACTCTAAGTCACCTTTCATGCACTGTGAAAAAAATTTTAGAATGTGGTCCTCTTGATGGTGGAGAAAATAAAACCTGTTTCTGCTGGGTTGTTTCCCAAGATACCCATTAGATAAATGCTGCAGGAACATATTAGCTTTACAAATAGACCCTTTATAGGTTGAGAGACTGGGAAGGGAATCTGCCAGAATAATTCGCTCAGAGAGGGGCTGGTGAAAAAAAAAAAAAAAA
>VZTL01016001.1:0-19295 GCA_013400535.1 Scopus umbretta
TTTGTTTATTTGTTTGTTTCCCCGAGATGTAAAATACTTCAGCTGCATCTTCCGAACAGTTGCACCTCAAGAGATCTGCCGCTTTGTGTAAAGGAAGAAAAAAAACTTGTTAAAAAACCTCTCTCTACTGGAGAAATGTTCAACTATATGTATTTGTTTTTATTTAGGTGACCTATGTAATGTTGCATGTTGTTCTTTCCAAGAGAACAAAGAGCTTTGGAAACACGGGTGCCTTTTATGGCTTTATAGGGTTATGTCTGTTGTGTCTATACGCACACACGCGCTCTCACATACACCGAAGAGAGGAAGTCATTTTATTTTACACAAATCAGCTACTTAAAGTAAATTGAGATATATAGAATTTACCAATGAAATGAGTGATTTGATGTGAATAAAAGAGGTGGTGTGTTGTAAATCAGTACTGACAGCCAAATGGGAAAAATTGACAGAGCACTGTAATCACTCCCAACATCCACTGAAGTTATTGATCCAGAACCTCTATAATCCCCTTCACATAACACAAGCAATTTCATATAATACCTGTAATAACAGTGCATTCAAACTCAAGTAGCCATCAGAAGCTTTGTATCTAATGGCGAAGCAGGCCTCTGCTGAGTAAGTGTAACAACTAGAGCACAAAAACGCCGATGACTCTCGCCTTTCATAGGTAACGGTCTGCGATAAGAGCTAGTTCAGAAGATAAACAGTTCCTAACACCAAGGAAAATGAGCTATTAATTGCCCACTCGCTAAATACGTTGTAAAGGCATAAAGCCCTGGGTGCAAAACGGGGAGAACGTAAGCGGGATTTGGGGACTGATAACGCCCCGGGTGCTATCCACGCGGCAGCTATCTGATGTTAATTACACGAGGGGAAGGAGGGCTGAGAGGTATTTAGCTGCCGGGTCATTACATCCTTCCCAGGTGTTTTTCCCATGAAATGTTCCACCAGTTTTACAAGCTCCTTCTCTGGCTGATGGATTATTCCACTGCCTTATCAAAGCTTTGCCAGCTCCTCATTAATATATAGAGCAAGCGGCGAGGTTCTATATATCATTGTCTTCTTCTCGGGGAGGGCTAATCAGTCAGGCATTATCAGCCCGTCAGCAGAAGGCAGGCAATCAGGCCTGACAGTGGAGAATCATGGGAGAGCAGGGAAGGTTAAATGAGGCTGACAGTTGTGATAATGATGATTATACTATAAATTAAGATATGATGATAAAGGAGAATAAAAGACACAATCTGAAGCAATATTTGGTTTAACATGTCTCTCTTTTTCGGTACTGTTAAATGGCCATAACATTTATCACGCCGAACAAGAATGGACATTTAACTACCATGATAAAATAGGACAGCATCAGATTGAAAACCCAACAAGTTGTGATTATTGTGTCAGGCACTTTTCCACTGGTTGAAAAAACTGGAGATAGAGCATATGTTATAATCATTCATGCATTATTCTGCAGAATGAAAAGAAAATAGATCTATTTTAGAAATGTCTTCCAGACTTCTAGATAAAAAAAAAAATCCAAAAGGAAAAAAATTAATATAGTCCTCTGCTTCCAAGATCATTTTTATCAATGAAACTATAGGAAGCTACATGATAGTTCCTCCCTGCCACCTCCTCATAACGAATGCATGTTTTTATTAGGAGCTGATTTGGAGGATTTGTAACTGTTTTGACATTATTCTCTTATTAGGCAAAGCACTGTAAATGAAATAGAGAACATCAACACATTGTTTTTAAAGATTACTTTCTTGTCAGTTGGTAAAAATAGGTAATTTCACACCGGTGAATTCAAATAAAAATTGGTATGGTTTGACTGTGGGAACATACAAAATACTGTGGACTTCATGCTACTATTTGGTTGTTTGCTTAGATGGACAGGTGATATATGTATCATTTGTTTATGATGTTTATGTTTAGGGTACTTAGTAATCCCAAATAAATATCATTGGACTGTGAGAATGAGAATGATGCTGACTAGCGCAGTTTATGCAGTGTCCCAGTCCCTGTGCATCTACACGCGGTAAGTCAGGACAGCCAGACCAGGCTGAACGGAGAGTAGTCTGTGCTTGGGTGTGCTTGCCATGCACTGAAAGGAGGGAAAAGTTTGGAAGGAAAGTGTTAAAACCTCCTTTTTGGGAAACCATACATTTTAGAGTAAGTTGAACCCATGCATCCTGCATGTCTGCAAATAACCACTCTGTTTCCTGCAGATATGCTAAAGAAAATATTACCTATACACATAGAGGTCTTTGTATAAAACAGAAGTTTATGACTCGCACAAGTACATGATTTCTGTGTCCATAGACCTGACTGTGCTCCTATTGCAAAGGCATAACCTCAGATTGAGCCAGTGGTGTAAAGCTATCCTCTTAATAACTGTTTTGTATATGAATACCTGAGTATATTTTTGTATAACGCACTCATATGTCATGCATCTCAATCTATGATATGCTGGCAAGTCCATCTCTTACCAAATATGTGAAAGGAGATAAAAATTTGATAAATCACTGTATTATTTGGTTGCTACCTGATCTGTTCAAATGGAGCTTTTGTATTAGACATAGAAGAAATAAACTTCAATTAGTGTATGCTGTATTAAAGTGACGGCACAGGAGAGAGAAACAAATATTTTAAATGTTCACAGCTTTATTTTCTCCATCTATCCTTTATCACCTCAGATTGGGAAGTATTATCAGTATAAAAGCTGATTATTAATTGTAGAAGTGGTTGAGATGACTGTGCAAGTCCCAGACAAAATGGTTTGCTTTATAAATTAAACAAAGTTAGTCCACATCAAGCCTCCCATGAAACACGACTTCTCTGGAAGCTGCTCAGACGCTACGGTGATGGCAGTCACTTAAGTGCCCTAGACAAACAGAAATCTTTGCTGTGATTATAGTGATTACCTTTTCTGCAGTGACTGACTCAATGGAAATAAAACCAGAGCTATTTTGTAGCAGGTAAAAAAAAAAAAAACCCACAACCAAAAAAAAAGCCACCTTGAGACGACTGCTGTAGTATTGTTTTTCACTGGAAATGGCCTATTGTCTAATGCACTTTAGAACAGTATTTTTATTATTTGATCAGTTTGATTTACCAGAGTAGTGAAAATTGCACACATTCCTCTCGTACAGATGTAAAGGAAGGAACACAGATGACTTTATAAACCTGACAGTCTGTAATGGAAATGCTTATGCAACCAGCACTCTCTGGGTGTGCAGTCTGCTCTTCCGAAAAACCCACAGATACTCATTATTCGAGGACAAGGCAAGAGCATGGAAAAATACAAAGAAAGAAATGTGATCAAATGGAGTGTCTTTAATGCAGTATCCTATGCTTTATTTGTGTTTCTTTTCTGTAATGATACATAGCACTTTGCCTTGTTTCAATTTGAAATGTTATTGTGTCTGAATAAAATCGCTAGAGTTCTTCATGAAGATAGGGATTTTGTTTTGCTATTTATCCTCCCTAAGATCAGGGTTTTATTAAAGGAGCAACGCTGCTTCAGAGACTTTCTCACTAGGTTGTTCCATCAATTCAAGCGCGCGTTGAAGATATATTCGCAGGACTTCAGGCCAATAAACCAGCAGGTTTTAGTGAGATAATATGTTTCTTCTAAGAGGCAGAGAGGGGATAAGCCTGGTGCAATCAGGAAAGAGGGAGGAGACCAGTGCAAAGATTATGACTACACATTTGAGAGCGATCCACTGCTAGAGTTGAGGCAGTCTGTGCAGGAGCAGGTTCAACTTGTGTTCTTAGAAAATGGTGATAAAATACAGCATGCCCCTGCTTCCCACCCCAGCTGTAGCTAATCTGAAAATAACCCAAACTTATTAAGTGGATAGGTAGAGGAGGAGTGTGTTATTAAAAACAAGTTGTTTTCAAAGCCTTTATTCATTTGCTGAGTCATGGAGCCCGTAACATCTGTTGGGATAAATATCGCTTACTGGACCCATAAGTCCCATGTAGGCAATGACCAAACTGAGATTCAGGTCGAGGTACATCAGGAAAAACTGCAAATTTCTCAGGGGGAAATAGTAACTCCACTGACTTCAGTTGGGATTTTGTGATTAATTGTGGTGCAGCTAGAATTTCTTCTGTGGAGATTTTAACAGGTGCGGGCACACATTGTTGGTGCCTGGACACTAGGGTCGAGGAACAGGGATCTTTTGTCTTCCTTCCAACTTCTTTCCTCTCCTGCCCCTCCCACCCCCCTTCATGTTCCAAGCATACAGAGCGTACCCCCACCGTAGACAGGCAAGGCTAACGCTAGCCAAGTCTGAAACGCTTAGCTGAGACTCATTAGTCTTGTTATAAAAACGCAATTGGATGTGTGGTTTATCATTTGGAGGTAAGGTTCTAATTTTGGCACATAGGAGGCTGCAGGCAGGAAAATATCTTGTTCCTTATTCCATTTTATTAACTTTGTTTTGTTCGCTTGAGCCTGGTACTGTGTTAGACTTTGAATAATCACAGCTGTACAGGTAGCTCCAGTGGAGTGAATGAGAGGCTTTTTCAAGGGCTCTGCTCCCTGCAGAAATGATTTGTACCTCTGCCTGATTGTCACTAACAGAAAATGAGAAATAGGAACATTCAATGCAAAGTAATGTGTTCTGTACAATTACTGGATTAATAATTTTATTCCATTACTGTGTGGGGAGAGAGGACATCAGGTTGAAGATCTGCAATTCTAGTATATTTCTAAGCGTCCTGTTAAGAGAGTGAGCAAGGGTCAGGAAACTTAATTATGCCATAACTAGATAGAAATTGCCAAGTGATAAAAAGAAACATCCAGCCAGATTCAGCAGGAAATTACAGCTTTAATAATATAGCATAATGCCTACTTCTATACAATTATTGGAGAGACCCTGAATGATTTTAAATAACAGGCTTGGTTTTCCAGTAACGACAGGGGAAAAAAACCTGAAAATGACATTTTGCATTTTGCTGTAAATATTTTTCTGAGTTTTTGGGGGTGTTTTTTTAAAGATTAAATTATTAAAAATCGCATATTTACTCTTCGTAATGTGAAAATGCTATTATTCTGAAATGAGAGAAAGGTTATATTTATGGAGGAATTTGTATTTGTGAAAATTAAGGCTGCGGAATCATACTTTTGGTCTATTGTGCTTCTGTATTGTATTTATAATTTTGAAATGAAAAAGCAAAGTGCACTGAAATTTATACGAAAAACTTAGGACTGAGTGTTTTTGTTTTACAATCCCAGTTTCTTCCACACTATGACCGTGTTTGTGTCCAATATCTTCCCTGATTGTATTATTTCAGTAAAATACATCTGAACAGATTAAAGATGTACTGGCATGCTGATACAGGATTTCCTTATAATTTTGTAGTCTTTAGAAAAGATTAAAAAAATACTATTTTAGCATAAACAAAACTCTTCATCCTAATGAGAAGCAGCTCTTTTTTTTTCTTTCCCCTCCCCAATGAAATAGGATATTTTAAATATTAAACTCTTATCACTTTCGTAAACACTGCATGTGATATTAAGGCCTCTTGCAATATACGTGCATGTGTTTGTCCATTTATTTCTAATGTAAGAAGGAAAAGTCATTTCTGGTGCTAACCCAGGAGAGCCCAGCATTTCATTTTGTATTCTGAGGATGCAGATTAATCAACCTGACTCTCTTACCCAGGGCTAGCCATTCTGCCTAGAAATCTGCATATCTGCATATTACTGTTCTTCCCTGAATTTAATTTCCTACAGGAGCTGATATTAATCACCCTGTTTAAACAGAGGGGATTTGGGGTCTATACAAATATGACATTTTTTATGGAAGTTGTAGAATATTTTCTCCTTTTTCATTATTATTTAAAGAGACAATAGCATGGTGCTTTAAAGCAAACTATAGGAGATTATTTGTGTTTATTGGAGCTCATATATCTTTAGTTTAGATCTTAATCGTAAAATATGGCAGACCAAGAAAACTGTTTTACATTTTTCCTTCCAGAGTCTGCCTTCCCTGCCAAGAAAATTCCTCCAGGTTTCACTGCAAATGATGAAACAGAGTTGGGCCATGCGTGTCTCAAATACATCCTAGCTGAGAAAGTTTACTTAAACCCTTTATTTAAACACCGTACCAGTTTCATCACCTGAGTACCAAGCACCACACAAGCAGGCGAGCGTTTCTACACCCCTGTTTTGCAGCAGGCGATCCCAGGCAGAGAAATGTTGTTGACTTGCCAGGTCACCACTGAAATCCATGAGCCAGGCTTGATTCTTCTGGTGGATTTTAGCAGCCCCGCATCCTCTGCAGGCACCTGGGGAAGCACCGGAGGAGCTGCAACATGTCACCAAGGGGTGGGGGAAGAAAGTAGCTGGTAGGCTGCCCCCCAATCCTTTGCCAGGTAAATCTGTATCTACACAAGGCCACCAGCCCTGTCTGCTTGCCATCACAAAATTTGGTCAAACAGGGAATCCTCATGGCTGATAACTCCTTGTTTTCTCCAGGCAAGAACAGACAATTTCATGAAGGCAGCAGCGGCAATTCCTTCACCATCCTACCTTAAAGCCCACTCCGTATTTTGTGTTTGAAAGTGGAGAACAATGAACTCTCACTGTGTGACTCCACTGATGTCAAGCGCATTGTACCAGGCAGGAATTTGGTCCAATCCATCTGTCCCTCAGCCAGTATTACTTGGCATATTTCATTTTGGCTGCCTAGACTGCAGTTATGGTCCAAGCACAAACAACTCAGAAGAACAACATGCTTGGAAATATGTGCCTGCATACCCCAGGAGTCTCTGCCAGCTGGAAAAACAGAGCATACATCAGTTACTGACTAGATATACTGCCCTTGTTAAAAAACGAAGCCGCCATCCAGGTTTTTGTTTAAATTTACACCCTGGCCTATTGTGGCACTCCAGGTTAATTTGGATTGGCACCTCCTTTGCAGAGAGCTTTCTGATGCAGCTCTGAAAAAGATGAGGCTTTTTTTTCGTAAGGCTGGGCCCTTTCGTAGGAAACCCCAGCCTCCTGTCAAAGTGGTGCTTTTCTGTCTCTTATTTACCTGCCCCAAAACTTCATGAGAAGAGATCCACCATTGCAGCCTTCTTGCTTTCTCTATCAAGAAATACATACAAGCTTCGAGTTGGGGAAAAGCTTAAGCATAGAATTGCTGACTGTTTTCCTGTCAACCCATTACAGAACAGGTATAATAGTGAGTAAATTTTCACGTAAGTTGTGATGGAGACTTGTTCCTTTACTGACAGAGGTTGAACAACAGGTTTTTAACTAGATATGGTCTGGTTTCTATCCAAGCTCCTGGTTCTGCAACTCCTTGTGTTACATTTCCCAGAGAGGTTATGTTGCCAGCAGTTTCACTGGGGGCTGCTCAGGCAAGTAAATCTTGCTGCAACGTTCAATCAATGCAGGTATTTGTAACTCTTTGATAAAAAGTCATAGTGATTTTTTTTTTCCATTTCTGACCTAAAACTGAATGTGAGGTTGAGTTAAACATTTTTTCCTTTTTCTACAAATTTCATCAGGTTTTAGAAATGCTTTCCTGTTTTAGAAAACTTTCATAATAAAGTAGAAAAAGACCTGGTCATTGTGACTAACCCAAGATTTTCTGGAGGATTTATTATCAAAGGTCTTGGCATCACTGTGAAGAGATTACTGGTATTCATATCATTCTTCCTGAACACCTAGGCTGCTGTATTTTCATTGCCTGTTACAAATCACAAGGGTATCGCCCCAGGCAAATAACAGCTTAGCATGTTTATCTGTCTGTGCTAATAGCATTTCATTTGAAGTCTTAAAAGTCACAAGTGGCTTAAAAGGGCACTATTACATGACTTCACATTTTATTGCAGAATGACAAGGTCCAGTTTCATTTGTTCTGCTTTGAAGTATTCATGTCCCTTGGCTGCCTGATTGCAGCCTTTTCCTATTCAAACTTTGAGCACGATCCCCTTGAACCAAGACATTGTCTTCTTTAGACAACAGGGAGAACTTTGCTTGTAAAAATGCTGTTTTCATGCTTAGCTGTCTGGCTTGCATTGGTGTAATATTATCCACTGTGACTTGCTTTAGTGCTAGATTGCCTGGCAAGAAAAAGACTGGGTAAAATTGCAGATTTGTAATTAACTTACAGTACCTGTCTACATTCACACAGAAGCTAGAACTGAAAATTACTTAAGAGCATTAAAATACTGTTCTGTATCCCTGTAGAAAAACGTAAAAGTATCTAAAAGTGATAGCCTGGACTGAATATGTTCTTCCTGACATTTGATAGGTTTTAGTTAATTTATAGTAAAAATGCTTTCATCTTAAAGTTTGTATACCTGCACTTTTTTTTTTGTAGAAAATGGAAAATGCAAAATACAACACAGTGTATCTAAATGAGGGCAGGTATTTAAAAACTTTGCTCAGTCAGCACCAAAGACAAATCCACATTTTCTTTTTTTTTTATCAAAGGTTTTCTGAGTCAGGACTATAGCTACTAGAAATAGCCCCAGTTCTCTGCTAAGGGGAAAATTATGTCGTATTGCTGGAGACAAATAATAGTAGAGAACTCTTTCTGATGCAAATCTTTTCATTTATTTTATATTTTTATGGAATTAGAACAATAGAAAACTTAGTTCACATAGTTCCTTACAGGCCCTCTGGACAGTATAGCTATACCTAACTTTTGAGCAGAGATTTGGAATGGAAGTGCTTAAGTTTTGTGAGCTTCAGCATAATCACACAGGATGAAATCTCAGAACATTTGGAAAAAACCTTCTTGTTCCACTTGTGCTTATTGGAGGAAATTTTATAACAGAGATTTTAGTTAGTAGAAGAGTAAAAACTGCAGAAGTGGCAAATTAATTTTCATTTTACAATGTTTTAAGTCCATAACTAATTTTTGTAGTGCTTTTAGCAGGGAACATCCTCTGGTATAACATGTGTGGTGTGAAAATATGCATATATTTTCCAGCTACAAAACAAACACCAACGCTTTGTTTCATAGCAAATATTGTCATTTGAAAATATGCCTGGCTTTGGTTAACATAGTTACACCACATTTTTGCAATACCAGGTAAGAGATTTTCTGCAAATAAATCCATCTAAAAGTAAAAAGGGAAGGAATTGTTCTGAATCAAATTATTATACCTGTAGAGCTTGTAACAAGAAGATACCTTACTCTTCTTTAAGAAACAAGAGGCAATGAGACAAGAGGCAATGACAGGAATATTTTTTATTTGAGTCTTCTTCTATAACCAGATTCTTATTTATTTTACTCAAATCAGAAGAGTGTTCCGATCTGCAAGAACCTGAGTGGGGGAGATGCATGTCAGAAGAAAAGATAATTGATGGTAAACGTCAAATATTAAATCTTGATCTGGTTATTACCCAGCATATTAGCTATGTAAGTAGCTTAACAATTACGGCTGTGATTGACTAGGTGGGATCCAAAATCCTAAATATCAACTGCCAGAAGGGATAATTATAACACATTAGCACCTGCGTGCTTAGACAAGATTGACAACTCCAGTCTAACATCTGCTTAATATCACTTTCATACTTTTCATATTTTTTTTCTTTCAGAAAGGAATAACAAAGATTTTCTTGAAGCATAACAATAATTCAGCATCCATGTTACATATTCAGTTGATTATAGTTGCTTTGTTGTGTTTGGTCATGTTTTGCACTGACACATTTAAAATTAAATAAAGGCTTTTTGGGATTAGACAGTCACAGTTGTGGTATATTTTTGACAAAATGTACCTGTCAGAATCATTTGAAGAAATCCCAACAAGTGGGCTGCTCTTCAGTCAGCTGGGCTGGCCAATGCAATTTAACCACAAAATGAAACTAGGTTGGAAAAGAAAGGTCTTACACTCCCAGTACAAAAGCAACAGAGAGAAGAATATTTAGTATTTGACGTGAACAGTGTAATGAAACAGCCCTGCTGGGCGCTTCGCAGAGATCAGACAAAACATTCCTCTCTTTGCACAAATCCTGACCACCCCAGCTCTGTGCATGAGGCCAGCAGTGTCCACCATGGGATCCAACCTGCAGAGGCAGAGACATGAGGGCTCTTCCCTTGTGATGCTCATCTTTGGACCTACGCAGCCTCATGCCCTCGCGCTGGCTCCTTTCCAGGCCTTGCTCCCACACGATCCCAGAAGCGACTTGCAACAGGGTTGAGCCTGGCCTCAAGTTTTGTGGGGTCCAGGGATGCCCTTGAGGGCTGCTCTGCCTCTGCGGTTCTGGGAGGCCCCCTTCCCACTGAAATCCTATGGCATGCTCTGCCCAAATGCAGGTGTTGCTTTCCTTGTATTGGTTCCCAAGGACACAAGTGCATTTACCTGAGCAATAACACCAGCGCAGCTGCCCTGGCTTTGCAACAGAGGAGCACCTTTCCTGAGTGGAAAACTGATGGGGCTGGATTATGGCCTCATAAAAGAGGAGAGTGGTGATAGCAGTGTCATTATGATACACGTTCAATTAAGCACAGACATCGTTAGTCCTCTGTCTTATGGGTCAGAGATGACATTCCTCAAATGGTAAATCAAAGACCCCCCGTAGCTCTGTGTGTTTCAGTGCTGGGGAAAGTCAGCAGCTGAGGCTGCTCTTGATCTCATTGGGAGTTTGATGTAATTTTTAATTGAAGGCAGAAATTTCTCACAGAAAAAAACATAACCACTACAGTAGCCTACATTCTGACTGGACAAACAAATCCACTTAGTAAAAATTTGTAAAAAAATGAAAAATAAAAAAGGGCAAAAATCTCATTGCCTGTGAGTTTATCTTTACAGTAGTTGAACAGTAACTAATTTTATATTAAGTTCTTCAGTGCTTTTAGTAAGCTATGAAGCTTTAAGCCCATGTATCTCTCTCCCCATCTCTTCGGGTTTAATCCTAGGTTTTTGTTTAAGTTCAGAAAAGATAGTTCAAGTATACACTACTCAGACATGATGCCATGGCACACTGGAAAATTAACTCACCCAGCAGTGCCAGCAAAGCCTACATACAGAGGCAGAAGTCTTCTCAGGGTACAGTTGCTGGATATTTGGGCAAAATCTGTTAGCAAATGCTTAATTCACACCTTTATGAAAACTTTTTAAAAGCACTTGGTTGATGGTACTAATAGTAATTTTTTTCTATTTGCACTATAAGGACAGTGAAACACTAGAGCAGGCTGCCCAGGGAGGTTGTGCAGTCTCTGTTACTGGAGGTTTTCAAGATCCAACAAGATAAAGCCCTGAGCAACCCAGTCTGAGCACATAGCTGACTCCTCTTCAAGCAGGAGGGTGGACTAGAGACCTCCTAAAGTCTCTCCCAACCTGTATATTCTTATGATTCCAATTTCTGAAAACTATACTGAAGAATTCTGGTACAATCTATTTGCTAGAGTGTGAGAAAAATGTCATATGAATGTTTGTCTCATTCACTCCAATAATATCAGCTATTTTTAAACCCTAACCTATTCTGTACCTTTCAGAATGTTTATTAAGATGTTAACATCAATGTGTTAAACTGTTAGGGTAACTGAAGTCTTTTACATCATATTTTGATACCACTGCAGTACTAGTGCATTGTTAAAGTTCATGTAATCAGCAGGTTTCTACCAAAGAAGCTGTAGGACTGAATTTTGCACTCACGGGGCAACAGGAATATTCTGATTTTTAGAAATACTTCAGTATACTGGGTATTGTTCTTTTATATTTTTGGAACATTAAGGAATACATAAGAAGACAATTACCAAAATATTTTTCACATATATTATCTCTGCTAGTTATAATGACTTCATTTGCATTTAATTTGAAGAACTGGTTATTAAAGTTTAAGTGGAAAATGTAACTTAATTTAAAATTGATCATATTGTCTTTTGATTTCTAAGTAAACATCATCACTGAAGAAGTTGCCTAACAGAATTGGACTATTCAGGCTAATATGAAAATAGGTTTGACTTTTTAGTGACAGGACAACAGAGGAAGCATAAATCACATAACATTGTTTTGCATACAATATGATTAGGAGAGATAATTTAAGGTTTATTTGAAGGGAGACCATCCAAAATTTGTGTCCTAAAATTTATGCTGAGATATTTGTTTGGTGCTGCCTGGAAGTGAAGCGGTTTTGCACAGTTATTGTTCCTCACATCCAAATCCAGATACAGCATCTCCCTATTTATTGATGAACATTGAGCTAATGTTATTACATTATTATGTTAATGTTATTAACATTGAGTTAATAATATCGGTGCATAACTAAAGTGATGTTAAATCAAGATGGTCAGTCTTGGAATGGAGGAGACTTTGGTAATTTGGCACTTCTACATCTTCAAAGCCATTGGTTGAGAGTGGAGAAAGGGAGGAAGGCTGCCAGTCACTCATTTGGCCAGCCACTGCTGTCCATTCTTCCCTTTAAAAGAAGCTAAAATGACAATTTTGCAATACAGAAGCTGCCATTCCTATGCAGACTAACAATGTTTTACATTTTGTCATGTTCCTTCCATTAATAGACATTTTAAAGTAGGTCACAGTACCTAAAATAGACTACTCTCTAATATCTTAGTATCATTAAGCTGATAAAATTATATGTATGTTTCACAGTGATAACAGTTATATAAATGCATGATTTTACAGGTTGGGAATTGCATATACGAGTGCCTTGCTCATACTCTTGAAGTTCTATTGCCTGATTCGTTGTATGATCAACATTTACAATGCATATTAAAAGTAGGTTACAAAAATGAGCGAGACTTTTATTATTCAAATAGACTTGATGTCTTATCCTGTGTTGATCTACTAGGCAGTCCGGCTTCATAAAATTTAGCAGGTTAGCTTTTTGAGAAAATTTTAGGCATAGTTGCTGGGGCTTTTTAGCATCACTGGCCGTCCCTTTCTTACAGTATTCTGAATAAAGGTCAGTCCCATTGCTGCTCTAAGATCTTCAAGAACTTCAGTTCATTTGGAGTTCATTTATAACTTCATAATATATATAAAAGTTAAAACAGCCCTTCCACTATGTGTAAATGTTCCTTTTTTTATGCTCACATGAGATGATAACAGAGTGCAGTCAATACGGAAAAATAGAAGTTTATATATGGAGGAAGGACTGTTTTCTCATCTGTTACCCTATTCTGTATTCACATCATTTCCCAGATTCCCTATCAATTCACACTGGATCTAAATTTAAAATAAAATACTTTTTCACATACAAATGTTATCATTTTACTCTGTATTCCCTTCTAGGTCACTATTTTACCTTACACAGCCTTAACTCATTTATATTTTGAAACTGTAATGTTGTTGTTTATTATTTGCCCTTTTTCTACATTAAAGCCCATTACTTAACTTTACCAATCCTGTGTTTGTTTTCTTTACCCCTTTTGAAAAAACATTACTGTAGATTTTGCTGACAGACCAAGCCCACTATATTTTCTGCTCTTCTTTATTCATCATTCCCTGACTTCTGCAAAGAATGCTGGTGAAATGAAGAGACATGATTTGTCTTTACAGCAGCCATTCTGGTTTGTCCCTAGCACATTTGAGCACTTGACGGACAACATTTTTCTCAGACAAAATAAAATAAATAAATAGAATCCTCAGCTAAATGGCAAGATGCTACCTAATGATAAGGGCAATCAGATCTCCTTCTTCAGCCTGCGAGATGATCACAGATACAGCAGTAGTGTTTGCAAGCTTCCCCACCGATAGGTAGAGCAAATAATTCACAATGAATAATGCATCCAATGAGTTTAGCCTCTCTGTCTGATTGTGGCATATGCACGAGCAGTGCATGATTTTGCCTAAGCTATTCATTATTCAAAGTATTTGATTAGTTTGGGGTGAGATTTTTAAACTCTATGTACCATTTTCTATGAGTGTAGACAATGTGATTTACTTTAGTTATTTGTGATTGATCAGGCAAGTCATGAGGGTCGTTTTGTGGAACATATTTGTGTGACACATTTGTCCATACCAATAGGTTTGAGCTAAAAAGTAATTTTCAGTAAAGAAGGCTTTAACTTCGAAATTCACTTTTGCTTACCTTTTTGCCAGTATTTGCCAACTCAGTTTTATGGAAATTCACCAGAGGTGCAAACTAGGACCACGCTGAGCCCATTAAAGATCTTACCTGCTGTGAGACATTTTGATTACTCACTGGGCCTATGTAGCAAATACAGGAAAGGGACTTCAGCTTCAAGCCAAGTAAACCTTTACCTTTTTATTTTGACGAACAGGAGTATGAGTTGATGTATGCAACTATTGGAGCCTACAAAGGCCTACTCTGTTCAGATACATCATAAATCAGCCATCATATAATAAATGTTTTCTTTTATGGATCACCTCTAATCTATGTCAGCTCTGTATAATTTGATCCCTGTCCTCTATTTCCACTCAGCATTGAATTCATTTTTCCTCGGGAACACATCTTGTTCTGGTGATTAGTCGATAAATTCCTTCACTTAAGAGCTGATCTCTTCAATTTCATTATTGCCCCCAAATGTTGTTGGGTTCATCAGAGCTGCTTGACTAAATCTGTCTGTGAAAAGAGTGTATTCCATTAAAAATACTGTCATATTTATGTCTAGAACAAATGCCACTCTAATACTCACAATCTCTTCTGTTTCAGTGTGTAATGTATTGAAGTCCTTTCAGAAACATTGAAGTGACATTGCCAGTGCATCAAACTTCACAAAAGCTCATGAAGTCAAGGTTTTCTGGATAGAGTTCCCCTGCTATGGAGCAGTTGTTCCATCCATTTAAGTAGTTAGACATTTCAAAGTGCCAACTGGTACATGTTTTAATATAAGATTGATCCAATTATTGTGTTTTTTCACCACAGAAATATAACCATGAGCAAGACTATTTTATGCTTCTGTTGGGTCTTTTTGAACTTGCAGTCAAGAATGTCTCAGAAAAGCTGTGGGAGTTTTAACTTTTGTTTTAAGGCATCTACATTTAGGAATGTAATTGAGATTGTACTTACTCCCTGTGTTTGTGCCAGCCTTGAGCCCCAGGTTTTGTCCAGGGAACATCCTGACCCACCACTCCCATGGCATCCCCAGGAAAGCACTGGTCTTGTGGGTGTGGGAGGACTAGTGGTGTGATCCCCCAGACTGTGGCAGGAGTTTTTCCTTCTCCCCCCTATTTCTCAGTGGCAGGTTCATGCAATGTCCAGCTACTGATCACTGGCAGCAGTGCTTCAGGCTAATGCAAGAGCTTGCTTTCTGACAGGGGAGCAGAGAAGAGCAACTCTGGTTGGCAGTGCTTTGGGCTGAGCAGCCACATATATTCAGACTAGGTAGAAGGAAGAAATTTTTTACTATGAGGGCAGTGAAACACTGGAACAGGTTGCCCAGAGAGGTGGTGGATGCCCCATCCCTGGAAACATTCAAGGACAGGTTGGACAGGGTTCTGAGCAACCTGATCTAGTTGAAGATGTTCCTGCTCGTTGCAGGGGGGTTTGGACTAGATGACCTTTAAAGTTCCCTTCCAACACAAACACTATGATTCTAAGATTCTGTGATTCTATGATTAGCTGCCCTTTTCCAGATAGTAAGTGCATGACCCTGCTCCCTCTCCTCTCTCCTTGGACAAAACATCGCCCCATCTCAGGATAGACTGATATGCAACAATAGGTTTCCCTATTGCCTTTTCTTTGTATATCTGATGAATAATTTCCTGCATCAAAATAATGTGCTAATCTCCTTTCCATATTTGCAAATGGAATGAGACTTAACAGGAAACTATATTGAATAATATTAAGGAAAATATTTAAAATTTCATTTTAATCTGTTAATGTCTGCGTTACTTCCTGCTAATCATAGACTTTTAAGTTTTGGGTGGAAACTGGGAGTAGATTATCTTGATGGAAAAATTAAGTTAAATGCCAATTTTAAGGTTCAGGCTGCAGCAGAGCTGTTTAATCTGTGAGTTATCTGCTTAAATCACTTTATGAATAAGGGCAATTGTATAATCAATCTATAATACAGCCACTTTTCAGGCAGTAACTATTGACCACTTTTGCATTTTTAGACTAAATGGGCAAAAACCTCACAATCAAATAAGATCTTTGTACTCAAGTGTATACCTTTGTTAGTATATGCATTAATTTAGGCAGAATGGGAGTAGCAGTGCCTAGGACTCACCAAGAGACATATGTATGACTTCTTGATGCATTATCTTAGAGAGGATGGTATTACAAGTTATTCTTTCTGTTTCTTTACTGCTTCGATACCATGAAAAAATTGAGGACATGAGCAGAGAAAGGTCTTACTCTGTCACTCTGATGGACCCTTCCTAAAAGTCTACCCCTACCTGTCACATGCTCTGTACATATGGAAAAAGCCCCAGAAGCCATGAGGTCTTACAGCAAGCAGTGTGTGGGCAACAGTGATAGAAGTGTTGATATTGACACTCATCTAGTAAATTTTTGGCAATGTGAATGATAATAAATTTCAATGTTCTTTTTCCCAATAGTAATTCTCTGAAGCTCTTACCTGAATGCAAGGGGGATTGGCCTGAAACAACATTTTGGTGTTGGTATTAACAACCCATCCATTAGCGGTTCTTGTGTAGGAAAGATAAGGTGTAACTCTCCTCTCTCCCCAAGGTAGTGTGATTTTGCCATCAGCTATCCCAGGCAGTGCTGTAACAGTAACTCTAGCACCCCTCACACAATGCTGTTTGGGGTTTTTTTTAACCAATTTTACAATCAGCTCTGCATTTTGTTTGTTTGTTTGTTTGTTTTTCAACTTGGTAAAGTCAAGTATATACACAGCCAAGTACAGCCCAGCAGAGTGTTCAATCTCATACAAGAATAAAACTGTGAGAGAATCATTGTGGGTTTAAATCTTCACCACTGCTTCCTGATTATATCTTAAATTATATATAACAAAGACAGACCTCTTTTAAAGCCCAAAATATGGAAAAGAACAAGGATGGTGGTCTTCCCATGCTACTCCTCCCAGTATAGGACTTTATTTCAATGACTATTCTGTAAAATATACTTTATCTGCTATTTCTTGCTTAGAAGGTGTTTTCTACCACATCCCACCCTCATCAGCAATGTGCCTGAAATCTATCTTTACTCTGGAGACATCCTCCTACACTGCTAAGCTTCTCCAAAACCAATTCCACTTGTCGCTGTTTGAGGAAATATTTGAATTCATCCCAAACTATTTGGCACATCTCTTTAAAGATGATATTGCTGAACACTGAAGCTTTACTTAATTTTAAAGTTTCATGGTTCATGCAAAGTTTGATCTCTTTTTCAACACTGATGTAGTTTTAGAAAACTGTTTAGTTTTCTGCCTCTGTCTTCTTTGACATTGTTCTGTAAGTGCTGTCTTGTTAAGAATAACGTTTCTTCTGTCATGGGTATTCCACTATCGTTGCTCCATCTCCAAATATGTGTTTTTCCATATCCACATGTCAATCAATAGCTTGCCTTAAACTAGCAAATGATAGTCAGTGTAACTCAAATTAAAGATAAAGGGGTTTATGCTGAAACTTAACTACTGATGGCAGAAGAGACAGTATCCATGGTTTCAGAAGGAAGGATCAGAACTCCACAGCTGGATCTCCACAACTGTTCATGCAAGTCACATGAAATGAATTGAGGTATATCTTACAGCAAAGCTCCACAGAAACAACTGCCCATTTCTGACATATGCCCTACTGAGATAAGTGATTTGTGAAAGTAAAGACCAGTGAACCAATAAACAGGGCAGCAATAATACCTGCTCATAGTGACTGTATTAAATCCAGCTATTACCATATAGTGCCTAGGCACAAAGTGAGGAACTGAAACAAAGTCCACTGGAGGAGGTGAAATGATGTCAGCTGACCTCATGTGGCTTTGGATCAAGATTAAGATGTAGTAAATATCTGCTTCACAAGTGGTCTCTGACTAGACTGTTGGAGAAAATAAGTTATGATTTTCAGCCTATTTACTGCATTAGCAACTTCTGTAATAGTCTGTGATACAGGTCCAAGTGTATGCCTGTGTGTGTATATCTAAAAAAAAATGTATATACATATACTATTTTCTTCTTTTATTTGGTTTTAGCATGTTTTCCATTCTGTGTCCTTCCTGTTTGTCATCTCATTTATACAAAGCTTTTTGCTTCCTGTATGTGTAGAATCCTTCCCATTTCTCACACATATTTTCAGTCTTTCCTCAGGACCCATTAGTACCACAATGTCATTTTGTTATGAGAGAAATAATCATATAATGTTTATTGCACGTGTCTATATACTTTTATAAATATGAGTCTAGACAGAAACTATACTAAATCAATTTTAGTTCTCAGTCTTTGTGTCACCTGCATTTTTAGACATTAAATTCTTATGGGCATTATGTTCTCAGAAATGCTTTTACTGTGCTCAGCAAGATAAGATCTTGGTCCTGAAAAGAAGCTCTTGGTGGTTTTGTGTTGCAAAAGTCTCTTCTAGGATAGTGAGAATACTAGTTTAAAAATATTTTTTTCCCCGCAATGGAACAAACCATCTTGACATGCTCAAACCACCTGGAAACTCTTGTTTTTAGTTTACTGCTTGCAAATGGATTAACAAATCTAGCATCAGACATCAAGTTCAAATATTTGGGCACCTCTCTTCTTTGACCTGTTCAAATAAATATTATCTTTATGGCAGCCCAAAGACAAAATAGTATATCTGAAAGCTTTAAAACCTTTTCTGCTAGCACATAGATCTCAAATTATATTCCAAAGTAGAGTTGTGTCATCCTATAGGAATTTAAAGAGGCCACAGAATTGCTGAAGAAAAGCAGATGACGTAGACCTCAAGTGTCACCTGAGTATAATCAATCAAATTTCAAAATGCAATTACCTGTTTTGTGATCTCTAATACATCACAGTAAGTAATAATAGTAATATATAATAAAAGCCAATAGCTTCGAATATCAACACTTTTATTTTCTCGGTCTTGAGATATTTCTGCTCCGATCAGCTGCTGCCACCCATTGATCCCAAAATGCCACCTTATGCTCCAAGCTTTCAAACTGATACTAATTACAACTGCAATGCAAAATGAATCCTCACCTTCTCCTTCCCTTCAGCTGAAACAGGGCACCCAAATTTTCACAACAGGTGGATTGGTGGTTGGTGTGCTACCACAATGGCAAAGGGCCTGATCTTTGTTTTTATATCCCTCGTTGTCAAAGTGGAAGCTACTGCCCTGAGTGAAGCATTTCAGTGCCTGTGAGGAGAGGACAGACACAACAGGTTGGGAACCCAAACATATGCTTGCAGAAGGGGGTCACCTGAGGGACATGCAATCACCCTGTCCTGGTTTCAGCT